>JAVTVY010004898.1:0-38037 GCA_036873755.1 Hanleya hanleyi
ACAGAATTTCTCAATCGACACTTTCAAGCCTTTCTCAAGAAACAGAAGGTGTTTTTCTTCCATACGTACAACGAAACCAAAGCCTCTGTGGTAGAACGGTTCAATCAGACCTTGAAAGGTCGGATGTACAAGTATTTTACAGCCAAAAACACCCGACGGTACATCGCTGTGCTACCTCAACTGGTTCGAGGGTACAATCGAGCCTATCATCGCAGTATCCAACGGGCGCCCATCGATGTGACGGAACGCAACGAACATCAAGTGCGCCGTACGCTCTACTCACCGCCTGAAGAAGGGTCTTCACCCCGTTACAAACGCGGAGATGTGGTACGGATCAGTAAAGTCAAAGGACAATTTGAGAAAAGTTACTTGCCCAACTGGAGTAATGAGCATTTTGTCATCGCTCGCCATAGTCCCCGAAACCCACACGTCTATCAACTGGAAGATCTACAAGGAGAAACACTGCAAGGCACGTTTTACGAGGCAGAATTACAACCGGTCGTAAAAACACAGAAAGACTACTACACGGTGGAGGAGATTTTGAAAACGGAACGTCGACGTGGCATCCCCTATCATTTCGTCAAATGGCAAGGTTGGCCCAGTTCGTTTAATTCCTGGGTCTCTGCCCGTGACATGAAACGGATATAAATTCTACCTCACATCTCCTACAGCCTTCAGTCTAGGGTTGTACCATGGATAGTGCACAACTTCCTTTACTGTTGCGCACTCGAAAAGGACAAGTCGGTACTGTCGTGTGTATACTAACACTTCTAGGTGTTTGGAGGTGTCTTCTACGACTTGGCGTACCTGATAGCCTGTCTACCTACTCTGTCAACCCCTCCACTTCAACGTCAATACGCTAACAACAACAACACCATCATCTTCGAAGCACCAAACATCACGAGAGCTGATCCGTTCAGCAGGGAGATCATCGCATCCACGAAGAGTACACCCATCACCAGGGGTGCTCCGGGTAGCAGGGAGATCATTCGACACCCAACGAAGGAACCCTCAATCTTCAGCAGGGAGATCATCGCAACCACGAAGAGTACACCTATCACGAGGGGTGCTCCGGGTAGCAGGGAGATCATTCGACACCCTCAACCCTCAATCTTCAGTAGGGTCCCCCCGACTACTCTAGGCCCGAACAGGCTCACGAGGGGAGCGGCCACTCCATTCAGCAGGGAGACCTATCCTGTAGTAGGTCTTGTACCACGATTACCACGGCAACGATATCCTGCAGACTACGATCCACGGTGGGATCCGCAACAACGGTGGTGGGCCTCTGAACGCTTAGTCCAAAACACCAAATAACTGCATGGATCCACGGTGGCAGCATCCTTTCACGTGTCTCATCGCTGGACCGACCGGATGGGGAAAAACACACTTCGTTCAACGTCTCATCGAGGAGCCAGCCCTCATTTCTCCTCTCGTGGCCCGCATCCTTTGGTGTTATGGAGCTTGGCAGCCTGCGGACGAGGAACTGGCACGGAGGCCTGGACTTACCTTGGTGGAAGGATTACCCCCAGAGGATACCCCAGAAGACACGTTGGTGGTCGTGGATGATCTGATGACCGAAACGGATAGTCGAGTCACCCGGCTTTTTACCAAAGGAAGTCATCATCGTCGGCTGAGTATCATCTACATCGTTCAAAATCTCTTCAGTAAGAACAAAGAGCACAGGAACATCAGTTTGAATGCCCAGTATGTGGTGTTGTTCAAAAACCCCAGAGACGCGTCACAAATTATGCACCTGGCGAAACAGATGTACCCTAAAACACGGCCTTTGTTCGGGAAGCCTTTGAAGATGCCACCCAGGAGGCCCACGGCTACCTACTCATCGACTTGAAACAAGGGACACCTTCGGCACTTCGATTGAGGACCCACGTTTTTCCCGGAGAGTTCCAGACGGTGTACACACCCAAATAAAAGAACAAGAGCGGACTTCAAACCATTCACTTTCTCATCATGTCTGCGCGGATACGGAAGCACGCACCGGCGCTCCGCATGTTACGCAGCGCGCCACCGGAGGTGGTCCGGGCCCTGGTGCGCGGGGCGGACGCGGGATTGGTACGGTGCTTGTGTGAAGTCGCTCATAATGTGTTAAAAGGGAATGTTCCTCTCAGTCCTCTGCAGAAAGTGAAATTGCAACGGCACAAGACGGGTCTCCGAACGCTGGTGAAGAAGACGGGAAGTTTAAAGAAAAAGAAACAGGTGTTACAGCGAGGTGGATTTCTCGGGGCACTCCTTGCGCCATTAGCAGCCTCCGTACTGGGACCGTTAGTAGGATCCATCTTGGGACGCTAACATGGAACATACGAAAACAATGATGCTGGTCGAACCTCGACTGTTACAAAGTTTGCAATCACCCTACCCTGTTCCTGTCACGGTACAACAACTGCAGTCCCTCGACGAAGAGATGAATAGTATACTTCAACGCCGACTGCCCGATCACGAGAAAATTCAACTCTACCATCAGACGCTGAACCGGTACAAGACGTTTATGGATCAATATAGGGGTGGTTCAACACCCACACTACCCACACCAACCACACCAACACCAACAACCTCATCCTCTGCCTCACCTCAGCTCGAAGAGGAAGTGTTGGCCAGTGCCCCTAAGGCATTCAAGACCAAGGCTCGTTTATTGTTGGACCGGGTGAAACAGAATCCTGATATGGGTTGGACCGACCAGGGGCAGCTGCTTATTCGAAACCGATCATATCACCGATCTGATCAACGATACGGTACGTTCTCGCAAACAGTCTAATCCACCGGGTTGGGAAGCCTTTGCTAGAGCGTTGAAAGACACACACGTCCCTCGAGAATTGGTAGGAAATCGTGAACGTTGGAATTGGATGCAAGCACCCTCTCGACTTCCCCATACCTGGGAATGGCAACCGCAGACCCCTCCCAAAACACTTTCACGGCGGGGCCGTTCTTTTCACCCCTATGCGACCTCTATGCTGGCCACACCGCCGCGCCGATCACGACGGCAGGGGACCCCCAAGACCTGGGACCCCTACTAATCTCTACTAGGGGACCCTATTAAAGCCCGGAGCAGAAGCAGAAAAGCTCAGTCGTCATGTTTTACCTCACGTTGCCCAGTAACAGTTCGCTCGATGTGTTTCCTGACAACACCTTGGCCAAGTACGTGACCCAGTTACCGCAACCGTTGCATTTACCTGGACGATGGGAATGCGGACTCGTGGATATGCAATACACTAACTCCTGGTACAACGTGCGAGACAAGGACGTGTGGTACGAGGTGACCTACGAAGGCAAAGTAACCCGGCTGACCCTACCCGAAGGTCAATACGATACCCCCAAAGAGTTCATGGAGGGTTTGAAAGCACTGATGCATTATAAGTCTCTACGGGTGGTGACGAATAATTCAAGACCCATGAAATCCTATCCCTTCAAGAATCATGTGGAGGTCGATTACAACACACACAACGACAAGGCCTGTATTCTTCTCAGTCCCAACGTGAGTGTCAAAGTCAGTCCCACCCTACAGCAAATGTTAGGTCTCCCTTATTCCGTCTACCCGGGCCCAACCACCGACGAAGGCGACATTGCGATGGATATGAAAGTGGGTATGTACGGACTCTACGTCTACTCGGACGTGGTCGACACCACGTTGTGGGAGATGTCAACACACCTCTGTTAGGGTGGTCCCGATTAGAAAGAAGTATGGAGATCAAGTCACCCAGAGTTTCAACCACATACTCTACCTACCCGTGCGACACACCGATATCAACACGATCACGGTGGATATAAGAGATGACACGGGACGCCCGGTGGCATTCGAACGAGGGAAAGTGGCGCTGACACTTCATTTGACAAACACGTTCTCCCCACTGTATAATGTACGTGCCTTACCAATGCCATACGGCCAGCTATGCCGACTATTACAAGAAACAAACGAGAGTGTTACAGCGAGGTGGATTTCTCGGGGCACTCCTTGCGCCATTAGCAGCCTCCGTACTGGGACCGTTAGTAGGATCCATCTTGGGACGCTAACATGGAACATACGAAAACAATGATGCTGGTCGAACCTCGACTGTTACAAAGTTTGCAATCACCCTACCCTGTTCCTGCCACGGTACAACAACTGCAGTCCCTCGACGAAGAGATGAATAGTATACTTCAACGCCGACTGCCCGATCACGAGAAAATTCAACTCTACCATCAGACGCTGAACCGGTACAAGACGTTTATGGATCAATATAGGGGTGGTTCAACACCCACACTACCCACACCAACCACACCAACACCAACAACCTCATCCTCTGCCTCACCTCAGCTCGAAGAGGAAGTGTTGGCCAGTGCCCCTAAGGCATTCAAGACCAAGGCTCGTTTATTGTTGGACCGGGTGAAACAGAATCCTGATATGGGTTGGACCGACCAGGGGCAGCTGCTTATTCGAAACCGATCATATCACCGATCTGATCAACGATACGGTACGTTCTCGCAAACAGTCTAATCCACCGGGTTGGGAAGCCTTTGCTAGAGCGTTGAAAGACACACACGTCCCTCGAGAATTGGTAGGAAATCGTGAACGTTGGAATTGGATGCAAGCACCCTCTCGACTTCCCCATACCTGGGAATGGCAACCGCAGACCCCTCCCAAAACACTTTCACGGCGGGGCCGTTCTTTTCACCCCTATGCGACCTCTATGCTGGCCACACCGCCGCGCCGATCACGACGGCAGGGGACCCCCAAGACCTGGGACCCCTACTAATCTCTACTAGGGGACCCTATTAAAGCCCGGAGCAGAAGCAGAAAAGCTCAGTCGTCATGTTTTACCTCACGTTGCCCAGTAACAGTTCGCTCGATGTGTTTCCTGACAACACCTTGGCCAAGTACGTGACCCAGTTACCGCAACCGTTGCATTTACCTGGACGATGGGAATGCGGACTCGTGGATATGCAATACACTAACTCCTGGTACAACGTGCGAGACAAGGACGTGTGGTACGAGGTGACCTACGAAGGCAAAGTAACCCGGCTGACCCTACCCGAAGGTCAATACGATACCCCCAAAGAGTTCATGGAGGGTTTGAAAGCACTGATGCATTATAAGTCTCTACGGGTGGTGACGAATAATTCAAGACCCATGAAATCCTATCCCTTCAAGAATCATGTGGAGGTCGATTACAACACACACAACGACAAGGCCTGTATTCTTCTCAGTCCCAACGTGAGTGTCAAAGTCAGTCCCACCCTACAGCAAATGTTAGGTCTCCCTTATTCCGTCTACCCGGGCCCAACCACCGACGAAGGCGACATTGCGATGGATATGAAAGTGGGTATGTACGGACTCTACGTCTACTCGGACGTGGTCGACACCACGTTGTGGGAGATGTCAACACACCTCTGTTAGGGTGGTCCCGATTAGAAAGAAGTATGGAGATCAAGTCACCCAGAGTTTCAACCACATACTCTACCTACCCGTGCGACACACCGATATCAACACGATCACGGTGGATATAAGAGATGACACGGGACGCCCGGTGGCATTCGAACGAGGGAAAGTGGCGCTGACACTTCATTTCCGACAAACACGTTCTCCCCACTTCGTATAATGTACGTGCCTTACCAATGCCATACGGCCAGCTATGCCGACTATTACAAGAAACAAACGAGAGGTGGAGGTCCGGTCTTTAGCGGTGCACGCATGCAACGAGGTCACGGGCTGGGAAACATACTGGGAAGCATCGTGAAAACGTTCTTACCTCTGGTGACACGTGGCGTAAAAGCGGTGGGCAAACAAGCGGTACGCAGTGGACTGCAAGTGGCCGGTGGTGTCTTGAGTGGGACGGCACCCCGACAAGCCTTGAAACGCCGGGCCCAAGAAGCAGGCAGCGTCTTGGTGGCCAAAGCCCTTAAAAGACAACCCCCATCACAGGGGAGAGTCATTCGACAGCCAACACACCGACGACGCATACCCCAGAAGAAGAGGAGGAGGAGGAGAGACATCTTCGCATAATGGCATTCATTCACTCCGAGTCGTGTCCGTCTACCAACAGTGAATTGGATTTGTGGACTATTCCCTCCACACAGACTAGTGTCGCCGAAGGTCGTTGGGTAGAACATCGGCCCCTGGCTAGCCTGACGGGAACGGGACCGCTGGAATTTACCATTGAAAACAAAGATACGGCCTACCTGGATTTAGCCCACACCTACTTTTACGTGAAAGCCAAAGTGGTGAACGGAGACGGGACGGACATCGCGGCCGAAGCGGTCGTAGCTCCGGTGAATCTCTGGCTGCACTCGCTGTTCCAACAGGTGGATATCAGTCTGAACGATAAACTCATCAGTACGTCCACCAATACGTACCCGTACCGAGCCTACATCGAGACGCTGTTGTCGTATGGAGAAGATGCCAAAAAAACACACTTGTCAGCCCCACTGTACTACAGAGATACACCCGGAGCAATGGATGCGACCACCATTGCCAATACCGGGTTCGGCCATCGCAGACAGTTTACAGCCGGTAGCCGGTCCGTGGATATGATGGGACGACTGCACGCCGATCTGTTCCTGCAAGACCGCTACATGATGAACGGCGTGTCCATCAAGATCAAGTTGATCCGTTCCCCACCCACTTTCGCTTTGATGGCCGGTGGAGATCCCGCCCATTAAAAGATCATCATAGAAGATGCAGCCCTGTTTGTCCGTACGGTGGATTTGCAACAGGGGGTGTTGGTGAGTCACATGGAAGCTTTATGGCTGCGATAACTTTTGTATTCAGATCATAGACGTCGTCTATCCATCTACTAAGGATTCCCCCTTTGGATTTGAGAGAAAAATCCGACAGCGGGAATTATTCTGGATGCTAGAACTTGGGTCAGTGTTTCCGTTTGGTTTAAATGATAATGTCAGTGGGTTCGGCAATGCTACAAACCGCCGTTCAAATATATCCAACATTACCCAACTATTTAAACCCCATCAACGGAGACAACGCAGCCATGGTTGGCGAAAGTTTAATAGTCCGATGATTCACGATCATATCACTTTAAATTACTTAGTGGGTTTAACTGACACACCCAATAGTATACATAGCTTACGTACAATTCTGTATGCGTTACCTCTGAGAGCTTTAAATCAAATAGCCAGAAATATACAACAATCTGCGTCTTCAGGAAATATAATACCATCAAAAATCAGTAAAGTATGTCAAGATATAGCGTATTTTCGGTTGTATCGTCCAGTGAACATAATAGAAACATCTCAAGATCGGCTTTTCTTGAAACTCAACTACTTAGATAAAGGACTGGACATCATTAATTTACCTCGAATCCTGAATGATCCAGAGGTACGCAACGCTGTACCAAACTATTTCAAGTTCACAGAACCTCCTTGCATTTCATATAAGTATACTAAATCTATAGCCACCAAATATTCAATTACTCCAATGCTGTCAAGGAGTTTGACTGGAACTTATACACGTCAGGAGGCTATAGTTGTGATTGTGAATTATCGAACTTTATCTATACACCATGCAAACATATTGTGACTGGTGACCTTGATGTGGTGAGTGATAAGGATCTGAAATTACTCCTGATGAAAAGACCTAAATATAGAGAGCCAAGAAGAATAAATCTGAAGGCCGACCAGAAGATAGTCCTGTCTGCATTAGAAGAGTACGTTATTGATTGGTCTAAGCGAGAAAAAGTTGAACCTACAGCACTCGTTGATTGGCTGGACCTCACCAAGAGCAAGGTCGTTGAAACAATCCGCCATATTGACAGAAGTACTCTTCCCCAAGCAAAACAAGTACTGAGAAACCTCAATTCGCAAGAAGTTCCAGCAAATCTCCAGAGTAAATTCGTCATAGTCCCAGCAGACAAAGCTCCGAATAATATAATATTCATATGTAAATATTACTATTACCAGGTGCTGGTTAAAGCATTGAGTGTAGACATATCTTCATCAAATACGTCTACTTACTCCCAAACTGCATTTACTCTGGAAGATTTATTTAACAATCACAAAAAGTTTCTCAGGGAAAGAGGTATTTGTCTTCCAACCAATCATAACGACATACCAAAAATATACTGGACTCCCAAAATGCATAAATCACCATACAAAGCCAGATTCATAGCTGGTTCTAGAAGCTGCACCACCAAGCTTCTTTCAACCCTATTAACGAGGGCCCTTCAGGAAGTAAAAGCATTCTGGGAAAGGTATTGCGCCACTATTTCTAAGAACTCTGCGTTGAATGTATGTGGATATTGAAAAACTCAAAATGTCTTACGGAAGAACTTGATGCTAAAGGTCACATACCGTACAGACATGTATCCACATGGGATTTCTCGACTCTCTATACTACAATCCCTCATCAGGACCTTATTGACCGTATAGGTTCATTAATAGTATCTGTGTTCAAGAAAACTGATCGTAGATATATTAATGTGGGAAGCCATAAAGCATTCTTTAGCTCGACTACATACAAGAGATATCATTCATGGGATGTTTCTTTGTTTATAGAGTTGCTTGAATTTCTCATTAAAAATATCTATGTGAAATTTGGCAACACAATATATCAGCAGCATATAGGTATTCCAATGGGTACTAATTGTGCACCCCTGTTGGCTGACCTGTAGCTGTTCTCTTATGAATATGACTATATGCAGGCGCTTTCAAAAACCGATCCATTCAAAGCCCGTTCCTTCTCATTCACCAAACGCTATATAGACGATCTTCTCGCTGTGGATAATCGCTATATAAATGACGCAGTGAAGGATATATATCCACCTTCACTGGATTTGAAGGAAACTACAGATAGCCCTACATGCACATCTTATCTATCTCTATAAAAATGAAGCGGGCATTCTCTCTCGTCGACTTTATGACAAAAGAGATGATTACAATTTCGACATCGTAAACTATCCCTTTCTGGATAGTAATATTCCAGTGGGACCTGCATATGGCGTATCCATATCTCGCTTAGTAGCATTTGCTAGATCCTGTGTTAAATGTGATGATTTTAATCAACGTGACAAAACATTGTTGCAGAAACTTATAAAACAGGGCTATTCCACCAAGCGCCTCCACTCAAAGTTTCTCAAATTTGGCGATACATATCGCATGCTGATAGCAAAATACGAACGTAGCGTGCAAGATCTATGGCGCTACGTTTCGTAACTTGTGTCTAATTCCGCTTAACCCGGGGCTAGGGGCCGTATGAATCCATGTACTTCAAGATCCTCATGGTACTCATATGAACAGTCACAGATACATCATTCTTTAGATGACGACTTTACAACGAATATTATGGATTAAGAATACTGATCAGCGATACGGATTTGATATTTTTGGAACATCATGATGTCTTGCCGGCATCATTGAAAACTGTTGACCGCTTCTCTCTTGCAGGAAACAAGCCTATGTTTATGTATACAATGATTGTCTTTTTGAATTTGGTGCTAATACTGTTATATGGAATATGGAATAGGTCTTTGGATTATGGACGCGGATATTCTCTAATGGACGACTGCTGGATTATGAATGACGGACTAGACGCTTGTAATTATCGAAAACACCAGCCCTGTATCCCGTCCGACGCGTACAGACCAAGGTGTTCTCTGTGCCAGCAGGTACGATGATGGCCAATCGTGAAAATTTATTTCTAGGGGATCTGCCTAAACGTCTTACCCTGGCGTGTGTCACCAATACCAGTTTCAATGGCCAGTAGACAGAGAATCCATTCCACTTTCAACATTTCAACATCAACTTTGTGGCACTGCACGTGGCCGGTCATCACATCCCAGCCCGGCCGTTACAACCGGATTTTGGTAACCATCAGTATGTGCGGAGCTACCTGAACCTGTTTACAGCCACAGGACAAAACAATCAGGACGAAGGAAATACCATCACTCGACGAGACTTTGCCCGTGGGTACACTTTGTTCGCCTTCGACCTCACCCCTACCTTGGAACACGATCATCCACTGGCCGTGATCAAGAAAGGAAACTTACGGTTGGAACTGCGTTTCTCGGTAGCTCTACCCCATACCATTAACGTGATTTGCTACGCCGAGTTTGATAACGTCATCACCGTGGATCAGCAAAGAAACGTCCTGTGTGACTACGCCAGCTAGAGTCATGGATACAGAGCAGCTCATCGCCATACTCCAGCGGGATCCCCGGGCACCCTTTCGAGGTGTGTTTCCACGCAATGTCTTTCCCACCCCATCCACCCCTGCGGCCTACATTCTGAATACTGACCCTGGTACTCGACCGGGTGAACATTGGGTGGCTGTATACGTGGACGCCCGGGGTGAAGGAGAATACTTTGATTCCTACGGACTTGCACCCGTGCATCCCGATTTGACCCAGTTCATGGACGAATCTACTACAGTGTGGCGTTGGAATACTAAAAGATTACAAGGACTCTTGAGTAGTGTATGCGGACAGTACTGTGTGTTTTATCTCACTCACCGGAGTAGAGGACATTCTATGCAAACCATTGCACATATGTTTGATGATTATTTTCAAGCCGAAGACCGTGATGTCTTAGTGTACGACTGGGCTGCCTCTCGTTTTAATGTGCATGCCCCATTTCTCTGGTTGTCTTAAATGCGTTCTTATTGTTCTGACGTTCATTGATGTTCAATTAAAAATTCATGAAAACACAAGTGACGTTTTGACTTTTTTTATATTCAGGCGAACAAGAAGGGTTAAAATATGTACAGAGAATGTGAACAGTAGAGTTACAATTAGTTTCAGGCGAGCAAGAAGGGTTAAAATATGTACAAAGAATGTGAACAATACAGTTGTAATGGCGAACAAGAAGGGTTAAAATATGTACAAAGAATGTGAACAGTAGAGTTACAATTAGTTTCAGGCGAACAAGAATGGTTAAGATATGTACAAAGAATGTGAACAATACAGTTGGGCAACACTGTCAGAGCGTCGGATTCGAACCTACGACCTGCATTGCGCAGACGGCGCCCGGCGGCCATCCCGACTGTTACAGGTGTATGTTAATTTTTTACAGTACTAGTTTAACTCATACTATCAAAAAAGTTTCACAAGTCCAGGTAGGTGGTACTGACTCCATCGGGAAGGACTTTCCGTTTCGGATAGAAAAATGTGAAGGCATCTCGTTTCTGGATGTAGGTTCGCATCTGGTGGTCGACGACACGGAATCCTCTGTTAGTGCCACTCGCACTGGCCTGGCTTTGCAGCACGCCCAGGTAGAGGGCTTTGTCGATGGCAGGGTCACGTCGGTTGACGCCTTTACAACTAAACTTGTTGTTTCCATCACCTCCATAACAATAGTACGTCTTGGACGACAGGGCGATCATGGCATCTCCACTCCACTCTAACTTGAAGAGACCCGGCGTCCGCTTGTTGTACTGGTAATGCTCGCGTCGGGGTAGCCACTGGTCCCGTTCCGCCTCATACTGCGCACGTAATTCAGGTTTGACGAGTGACTCCCAATCCGCATTAGAGACGGCCATGTAGGCAGAGTCCGTATCCATCTCCATGAGTTGCCAGTCTGATGGGTTGAAATATACCGCCATGAAATCTTATAAAAATTGCAGCATCCTCAGTTTGGCCACCTGGTATACCATACATCCAATTTGAAGCGGCAGGTTGTAACGAATGGTCTTCTTGGCTGAACTGACTTCATACGTATCATCATCGATGACGTCCACGGATCGAAACAGAGGCGAGTTGATCTTTTTGCGCGCTTGTTGGGTGGTGCAGATATTCACGTTGACATGCTTGTCTTGGTTGGTGACCGTTTTTCCATAGTAACCATTGCCCGTGAGTTTCCAAGATTCGCCGATAATGGCCTGACTAGGATCTTTATCGCCTTTACGACGGGCAGATGTGACGATGTCGGCATGCCCCGCAAAAACAGTCGTTCGGTACGTACTGAAGGACTTGGTACACTCGCGTCACTTCGAGGCCGTGGCTCATGTACCACTGTAGCAGAGGGGTACCCAGCAAGATTCTTTCTCCCCACATGCTTCCGATCAGCATCCGACGAGGATGAGGCAGGCATTCGTGTTGCTCAGCATAAGCGCCCATGGTGTCTCCAATGTCATCCCGACTCACCAGCGTGTTTATAAAGATGGGAGGGCACTGAGCGAATAGTGGTTTGAGGTTGTCTGGAACATGCAGATCGCATTCTACAAACCCGTAGAGGTCCCCGGAACGAACGGCGTCGAGAAGCTGTGGCTGGGTGAGGAGTCGTCGGCGACTGAGAGGGTACTCTCGCGCTTTAAGGAAGCGACGTAAGTATGGGAGGGCCTGGCATATGGTGTGAAATTCACACTCCCACATTTCGATGAGCTGGTACCCCATCTCTTTCACGTAATCTCCGTTCTCCACCATTTCTGCCCGTAGTTCTTCCGCCGATTTTCCACGTCGTTCGTTGAAGCGGCCAGCACTGGAATGGCATTGGTGGCCGTGCCAGTAACACCCGTAAAATTGGAATACGGTGGGTTTATTGTGGAGTATAGCAAACCCATTGACGGGGAGTCGACGATATCCTATCCGCTTCTCTGTGGCGTTGGTTTGGTGTCGTATATAAATTCCCCGTCGATCGGCTTCCCAGTCCAACCACTGGTCAGCCAGATGCTTGTAAGGTGTACGTTCAGGTCGGAAATGCTGGCCTTCCGCCAACCAGCGTGTATAATGCCCACTGGGCATAGGTTGGGCGAGAGACCACAGATACAGGGCATTGGCGTCAAATCCGATGATTTTGGCACAGGGTTTCCCACCTGGAAGGGTGGTGACGTCTCGTGATAACGGTGGAAAATAAGGCTGGGTCCGCCGACGATATTCTGCTTTAAACAATCATACATATCCTGGTCTTTTTGTTGTATGAGTGAAAAGTACGTGGGACAATCTTGAAAAAGATGGCGAAGCGCGAGACCCGGTAAACTCAAGCACTCTTTGAATATGTCCACGTGCATTTGATCCCGAAAGAGTTAGGCCATTTTCTCGGCCGCTTCGAGGAAGGGAACCACGTCTAAGTTGTTATAATACACCAGGAAATCACGCAAGGTCTGCATATGTTGATCGTTCCATACTTGCTGTAGTTCCCGGTACGTGTCTTCCGGACATTCCACTTGCTTCAGATCGTCGAAGAAAGCGTCCCGGGGTGGTAACTGTGTTTCCTCCAAGCGGTCGAGCGTTGACATATAGGTGTAAGGGAACCTCCCTTTGGTTTGTGCACAGTCATAGGCCTTTACCCACTGATCGTAGCTGAAATTTGGAGCTAAGTAGTTGCGTACATCCAGGAAATGAAGTGATGTGGTGGTGAGGGCCATGTGGTTGTTGATCTTTTTGATGACGGACTTGATGGTATCGGACTGGGCCAAGTAAGTGTAGAGAAATTCCTTCACGATGTTCAAGTCGTATCGCCCCCAATTGAAGCCGAGCACAGGTAACTGGCCTAGGTATTGTAGGAACCGTAACTTCAGTTTCTCAGCATACGGCTTGGGTAAGGGTACAGCCTCCGCCTGAATGTCCTGCATCGCCGACTCCGACTCCGTCTCCGACTCCGTTTCCGACTCTTCATCGTCGCTGAAGGACACACCCGGTGTAGGAATACGATCGCCGAGTTGGTCCAGCACGTCCTCGAATTTGGACACCAACAGTTCTGTACTGGCCGCACTCACTGCCTCTAAATACTCCATCATCCGAGTAATCAACTCATGGGAGTCCCCAGTGGACACGAAACAGACAGGTGCAGGGTCATAGCCGGGTACGTTGCTGGAAATACTGACACTCAGGGGAATATGACGCTGTGTCCACTGCGTTTTGGCTGAGAAAATGTCCATGGGTTCCAAAATGGCCCCGAAATCATAACACGACCGGTAGGGAAAATAACGGTCCTCTAGTGGTATGACAATCCCCTCATCAGCCAGGTCTTCGAAAATAGTAGGCGACTTATGGTAAACTCCACCAGGAAATTTGCGTTTCGCAGCGTTGTCACAAATCTTCTCGTGCTGATGTAAGTGCCACACGATGGCACTGAGAACAACTGTAGGATTGCGCGTACAGGCTCATATCGTAGATCAGCGAAAAATGACTCACCCCTCCGTTGTCGAAGACATTGACTTTCATCATAGAGGCATACCGTTCTGTTGAGCGATGAACCAATTCAGCCACAAATGTATCCTCCTCCTCCTTCGGTAGTAAACGGTACACAAAGATATTCACGTGGAACAGTGTTTCCACGACATTCAAATACTTGAATGGGACTCCCCGGAACTGCCGCGGGTCAATATCTTGCGCCTCTAGATACTCTTCCCAATACAGTGTTGCATTTCGTTCACAAGCTTGGGGGTCCAATGAACACCGAAACAGACATTTCCGGTCTTTGTAGGGCCCATGTACGCCTCTCGCTAACGCATACAGTGCTTTCCGATTGAGCAGCCAAGGCGGAAGAATAACAGGAGCGCCGATGGGGTGATTTCTCATTTTCGTAACAAAAAATGTGACGTTCGTCACCATTTCTACAGTCCATTTGGTGTTGGGACGTTGCAACCGGACCCATTCCAATGGATCCAACGTAGTCAGTTGGTCGATGAGTGGCTCCAGAGAAATAGCATCCGTCACCGTGAACGGCTGGTCAAACACATAGGAATTATTACTGGGATAGAAATACCGCAGTTGGTCCGTCTCTTTGTGCCGTAAGATATAGCCAAATGTCACATTCAATTTGAAGGCTGTCACCTGATCTGTAAAAATGTTCTCGGCGTAAGTAGGAAGATGCGTGAGATCCTCCAACCGAAAATTATACAAATCCAATAGACGACGGTGACGATGGAAACAACGGCGTATCGTTGTCCAGTGACGGCGGTACAACGCACTCACACGCTCGTCTTCGGGTAAAACTTCAGCTAGCGGCGCTCCTGGATCCTCTGGAAAATCTTCTCCACGTCTCATGCTATCGGTCTGGCTTCAGGCTCCGCTGGTAGGCTGGTCACTCCTCAGGTAGACTGGTCACTCCTCAGGCAGGTCTTGAGTAGGCTGGTCAGGTAGCTCCGATCGGCAGGGCAATGAATGAAGCAATTCCCTAAAAAAAATCCCTCTTTTATACGTTTTTTCGTGACATTCGTGTCTTTTCGGCAAACTCCGTGTCTCTTCGGTCACCTCCGTGTCTTTTCGGGTGCCTCCGTGACTCTTCGGGCACCTCCGTGTCTCTTCGGTAAACTCCGTGACATCTTCGGCCACCTCCGGGTCTCTTCGTCGACCTCCGTAACATCTTCGGTAACCTCCGTGTCTCTTCGGGCACCTCCGTGACATCTTCGGTCACCTCCGTGTCTTCCTCCGTAACTACCCGACTGTTCCCGTGTAAACTCGGATGTACCCGGAACACACAGCTAAAGGACCCGGATATAAGTCCCCGGATGTAAACCACGGATGAACAGGTCAGTACACGCATTCCTATCATTCAATATGACCTTGAACTATCACGTGATCACCCCGTAATTCCCCAAATACAGTACACGCATCCCCTCAATGGTATTGCTAAAGGACCCGGATATAGGGCAATCGAACGTGCAACAATGTTGCAATTCGGGGAGCCAGGTGTTCGGTGCGTGACAACCCCAAGCAGACGACAGCGAAATTCTAGCGGGAAAAACCCCACAGACAGTACATGGCCTATCATGTTCCCATCTCACCGAAAAGACACGGACATACCCTTCGCACCTCACCGAAAACACACGAAGGTGAACGACATTGTAGGGAAAACCCCCACAGACAGGTCAGTACATGTCCTATCAGGTTCACACGCCCCATTCACACAGACCGGAAGTGACGTCATACCGCACGTGATGGGAAAAACCCCAACATGTCTAAACATGATCCAAGGTCAAAGAGAAGATGAAAGGATACAGGTCAACTCAAGTGCACTCAATGACCTTTGACCTCTGTCACGTGATATGCAAATTTCTGAGGTCAACGGTCAATGTTGCTCCTGCCGTCTTCTATATACTACTGACATCTTTAAAATTCAAATTTGATTGGCTATTCGAAAGAAATTAGCATCAATACAACTAACGCTTGCCATATTTGGAAATCACACTGGCAGACATCAAAGAAAATCCTCACTGCTCGGTGTTGGCAAGCTCCTATCTTGATTGGCTACATGCACATCACGTGCGTTTTCCGGTTTGAACAATTTACCCTATGCAGTAAGTCAAGGTAAATGACGGAAGGTTAGTGTAGCATTTAACTTGAGATGTGAAGATGGAGAGACTAGAGTTGTGCAACATTTGTACTAGCCTAAACTACACAAGGATTTTTTGAACTGCTGTAAAACATGCCAGGTAGAAAGGCAACCTCACACATCCATATAGTCCGACACGCGCCCCTACTAGATATTTTATTCTACTGATTTCTATTGAATGTAGGGTCTGCCAGTTTTACGGGAATATAGCGGTAGTGATTTTTCATTGGCTGGAGAATTTAAACATGGCGGAAAATTTGTCTTTCCTGTTCAGGAAAGCTGTGAGAATGCGCGAATAATCTACCCACGGAAAGTTTAGAACGGATTCCAAGTCCGAGATTTAACTTAAAAGGTGGGTTTCATTATTTTGAGTGGAGAAAATGGCGTATAAAATATCGTTTTTTGACTACCGAACATTTCGGCCCGGCAGCTAAGTCGATTTTGCCGGTTAAACGGGCAGACCCCACATTCGATAGAAATCAGTCTTATAAAATATCTTGTGGGGGCTGCGTGTTGGATTAACATCCATAATACCAGCTCCACTGATACATATTTCATCATTTAACGAACCTTTTACAAGGGTTCTTGTGAACTGTGTTGATCAATTACCTCGAATAATGACCGGATATCAGTATCTTTTGAATATCATGGACATGGTCACTAGATGTTCCTGGGGGGATCCTTTGGAAACCATAACTAGAGTGAGAGTAAAATTTTCACTCTGTATGGCCTCTGAAAAGAAATTTATTCGGATCAGCTTTCATGGCTTGCCGTCTGCACACGTGTGAGGGAAGTGCGTTATTAGGGAAACGTCGGACCAACGTTTTTGGTGCATTTGTGTAATTTTGGGGATTTATGAGGAATTATGGGAGTTTGTTGAGTCAGAGAGATTGTCCGATGTACCGTGATATGTCAAAACTATATGGAGAATATAAATATGCATGTGTGGGGAGTCTGTAATATATGGGAGAATTTATGGGCGAATGTAAAGACTTTAAATATGCTAATCGCCCCAACCGGAATTTAGACAACAAGTGCTCCTATAAGGACTTCTAGACACACTTGATCGAGGCTGTCTCGGATTAAGGTCTTCTGAAGGTACCATGTTTGCCTGAGTTGTTCCTTTCCATTATTTACTTTTGTTTTTCTGTTGGTAGAGATCGACGGTACCATGATTGCCCGAATCTCTGCCACAGAACAGGGACTGAGGACTCAGAGTAGTCTGGTTCCATGTTATTTCTTCTTCTTTTTCTTTGCTTAGTTATAAGACCTCCGAGTCAGCCACTCTGTCTTTCGTCATATTCCGGAAGTAAGCATTCGGCATTTTCCGGAAGTTTAAGCATTCGGCACTTTCCGGAATAGTAAGCATTCGGCATTTTCCGGAAGTTTGGGCATTCGGCACTCTCCGGACAGTAAGCCTTAAGCAGTGCAATAACACGATGATAAGATGGAATTTTCATTATACTGTGAGAGATTAAAGTAGGTTTATTTCTTTAATTCTTGTCTCCTTGTTGACTCTGTCTGTTGTTTTCGTCACTTACTGCCACTGCGGTCTCCACTGAGAATCCGTAACTGAACCTGGGTTGAAGTACTGACGTAATTGGGACTACGTCCCGTTACATTTTTGGTGCCGTGACCAGGATTCTCACGTTGGAAGATAACACGTGGTGGGCTGAGAGTGAGCGTTTAACAGACAGTCAACTGAAGGATACAATCGGGTATTATAGTCATGGATCGGCACTGGGATATCTTTCCGGGGAGAAATAGCCCTGTTAGAAGCACTGGTGCATCTGGGGGGGGCTAGGCCAAAAGTAGAAATGGAACCTGTTCTACCAACAGGGCAGTTACCTCATGATCAGTTCAATCAGGGGGTATTTTTGGCTTGTGACCGATTGGATAGGCTGCTCGATGCTCAGATAACGCGTGTTGAAGACACTATTGCTCAGAATGGGGGCTTGGGAAGCGAAACATCCATTCCCGGCAATAGGGGTGGAAGGGAATATGGTTCTGCAAATAATCAGAATGCGAACGAAATGAACAATCGTATTAATACCGAGAGAGGTTCACCTAAGCGTAGGTTAACTAGACGGGAAAAGGAACCTGATAAGTACGACGGACATGCAGTCCAATGGAAAGATTATGTTGTACACTTTGAACAGGTGGCACTATGGAATGGTTGATCTCCCCAAGAAAAAGCTCAACAACTTGCTATGTCGCTTCGAGGGGATGCTCAGAAGCTTCTTGGAGACCTTCCTGCTATTCAGCTTGGCGATTACGAAATGTTGAAGTCAGTTTTGGTCAAGCGATTTAATCCTCAAGAGAGGGAGATCGCGCATAGGTATGAATTTCGTTCCCGTAGAAGACAGAGTAATGAGTCTCCGGCCGATTTTGGATACGCACTGCGGCGTTTGGCATGTCTCGCTTTTCCAGAGATACCGCATGTGTATCGGGAAACGAACGTGCTCGAGCAGTTTATTAATGGGATAGGAATGGTCGAAATTAGGGAACACGTGGCATTCAGGCGTCCAAAGACACTGGAAGCTGCAATTGCGCTTGCGGTAGAATATGAGGCCGTCAAAGGCATTCGTACCACGCTGACAAAGCCGAGAGTAGTTAGTGAAGGTGAGGGAACTGGTGTCAAAGTAGTTGCAATGCAGGACTCTGGAAACGAATCGAGTAACCATGATCGTCGTATTGACTCTCTGTAGGCGGAGATAGCTAGTTTGGCGACGGCTGTTAAGGAAAGCTTTGAACAGCTCTCTTCTCAGCTACGATCGAGGAATCGACGAGGAGGTAGAACTCGGTCGGACACGGAGTGCCATGTTTGTCACCGCTTAGGTCACCTGTCTTATAACTGCCCACAGAGGAGGCAAACTGATACATCCGGACGAGGGCTTGGAGAAGTTCCGTCGGGAACTGGAGATGCTCGCAACCCTCCTTTAAACTAGCTGGGGTTGAGCCTGTGGCCGAAGGTTCAGCCCGGCAGGGAACACCAATAGTTGGTAGGCCTACTGCGGGAATATGCAGTATACAGAGTAGTTGCCTCTTCGCTGAAGTAGTTGTCGGTAGTGTAATGAAGGAAATGTTAGTTGATACTGGTTCCGCGATGAGTCTCATAGCCACATCTGTGTATGAAATGTTGGGGGAAGAGAAACCTATTCTACGACCTGCGCGGGTGGATCTTACCACGGCAGACGGGAGTGCTTTGCAGGTTGCGGGAATTATAAATCTTCAGTGCCAGCTTGGTGGAATGGCCTTTGAGCATGAATTCGTTGTAGCGAATATCGATCTCGCCGGTATCATTGGCATTGATTTCCTGGATCGGCATGACATGACTATTCGGGTCTCGAAGGGAATCTTACAAGTTGGTAGGGAACAAATTAGACTGCAGAAATCTAAAACCCAGAGATGCTGTAGAGTGAAAGTCTCGAAAAGGGTTGTGATTCCTCCTGAATCTGAGAAGTTGATTCGTGGATATATTGAGGAAGGAACTAAGTTGGTTGGGGAGTTTGCTCTTGAGCCATTCCGGACTCTGGAGAAAAGGGGTGTCTTGGTGTCCTGTGCTGTTGTCGACCCGCAAAACATAGTTTTTTCGGTTGTAAATCTTTCTGACCAACCTGTCCGTATTCGGAAAAACTCCACTATAGCCAATCTTCAGGCGGTGGAGATAGACGAGCCTTGCATGACTGGTTTGAATGACGTTCCTTCTAGAACAGAAGAGGTCCCTGCTCACTTGCTACCGTTACTTGAGTCTGCATCCCCATCCCTTTCCGCATTTCAGCGCGAAAAGGTGGCTGATTTGTTGGTGGACTGCCAAGATGTGTTCATCGCACCGAACGGGAAGTTGGGGCACACGAATTTAGTTAAACATTGTGTTGAGACGGGAAATAGCAAACCCATAAAAGTGCCTCCCAGGCGGCTGCCGCTGTCGCAACGCGTAACTGTGGAGCATGAGCTTAAGAAAATGCTGGAGGATGGGGTAATTGAACCCAGTAATAGTCCGTGGTCCTCTCCTATTCTTTTGGTGAAAAAGAAAGATGGCTCGACAAGATTCTGCGTGGACTATCGCCAGACGAACGCCGTCACCGTCAAGGACGCGTACCCTCTACCGCGCATTGACGAGTCTCTAGATTCACTTTCCGGAGCCTGTTGGTTTAGCACGTTAGATTTAGTTTCGGGTTACTGGCAATGTGCCATGAGCGAAGCTGACAAGCATAAAACCGCATTTGCGACACACTGCGGTCTCTTTCAATTTAATGTGATGCCATTCGGACTCTGCAACGCGCCTGCAACATTTGAACGCTTGATGGAACTAGTCCTTCGAGGGCTGCAGTGGAGGCGGTGTTTATGTTATCTGGACGACGTGATTGTGTATGGAGTTTCTTTCGAAGATGCTTTCAATGGTTTGCGAGAGGTGCTAATGCGCTTTAGAAAAGCCAACTTAAAGTTGAAGCCTTCGAAGTGTTCACTATTTCGTAGGGAGGTCACCTTCTTAGGGCATGTAGTGTCTGGAAGTGGAATCAGTTGTGACCCAAGTAAAGTGGACGCGGTGAAAGACTGGCCTACACCCACTAACGCGAGTGAGGTTCGTAGTTTCTTGGGGTTGGCGGGATATTACCGTAAGTTCATTCCCAATTTTTCTGCCATTGCAAATCCCATGCTGGAGTTAACTAAGAAGGGGGCTAGATTTGAATGGACGGACGAGCGGGGAAAGGCCTTTGACAGGTTGAAGGGACTTCTCGTCTCTGGACCGGTTTTGGCCTATCCTGATAGTGACGCATTATTCATTTTGGACACAGATGCCAGTCTGTGTGGTATTGGGGCTGTATTGTCTCAGGTTCAGGACGGAGAGGAACGGGTTATCGCCTACGGTAGTAAGACACTGAATAAGCACCAACAGCAGTATTGTGTGACTTATCGGGAACTCCTGGCGGTCGTCACGTTCGTTAAGCATTTCCGACACTACCTTCTGGGACATCACTTCGACGTTAGGACGGATCACGCCTCCCTCACCTGGCTTAGAAATTTCAAGGACCCTGAAGGCATGGTCGCTCGTTGGTTATCCGTGTTGGAGACATACGATTTCGAAATCCAGCACAGGAAGGGTAGTCTACATGAGAATGCAGATGGTCTTTCGAGAAGAACGTATCGGAAATGTAAGTGTTTGAAGTGTCCACAGTGTTGCGCTGCTGTGTCGAATTTGGGGAACGCTGGGACAGACAGTGATGGTGTGGAAGGCTCTAGCGGGCCTGACTATGAACCTGTCGTTGACGGTGGCCAGGCTTCTGATTCTCTTTGTCATGAGGGTGTTGGAGTACGTAATTCTCCAGAAACGTGGATTGAAAACTGGACGACTGAGCAGTTCAAATCATGGCAACAGAATGACGATTCAACCAAGCAAATCCTGGAATGGAAGAAGGAGTATGACACGAAACCGTCTAGAGCTTTATTGGCTAACATGCCCAGACGAACGAGGATCCTGTGGGATGTGTGAGACGCACTGGAGGTTCGTGATGGGGTACTATGTTACAGTTGGTATGAAAGACACACTGACGAATTCAGGCTGCTCGTGGTGGCTCCGGTTGAAATCAGGGCTAAAATATTCCAGTAGCTGCATTGCAGCAGAAGCGCTGGACATTTAGGAAGACGACGAACCCTGAATTCTATTCGCCGAAGAGTCTATTGGCCTGGTATGACCTCCGATGTCAAGCGTTGGGTACGCCAGTGCGATCCCTGTGCACAGAGAAAACCGGGTCCTGGATTTGGGAAGTCGCCATTACAGCAGTCCAAGGTTGGCGTTCCGTTGGAACGCATAGCGCTGGATATACTGGAATGCCCGACAACTGCGGGGGGAAACCGCTATATGGTCGTAGTATGCGACTATTTCACTAAGTGGGTCGAAGCCTTCGCTGTACCTGACCACTCAGCGTTAACCGTCGCTGATAAACTTGTATCCGAGTTCTTCTGTAGGTATGGTATTCCCCAGATTATCCATTCGGATCAGGGAGGAGAATTTGAGTCTAACTTGTTTGCGCGGATGTGTGAACTGCTGGGAATTGAGAAATCTAGGACGACACCTTACAGACCTCAATCAGACGGCTTGGTTGAGCGCTTCAATCGAACTCTACTACAAATGCTTTCGATGTATGTCAATGAGAACCACTTGGACTGGGATGATCATTTGCCTTTCATTTTGATGGCATATCGTGCCAGTATCCACGACACTACGGGCTGCACACCCAACTTGTTAATGTTTGGTCACGAACTTCTATGTCCGTTGGATATCCTGGTCGGAGGCCCCCCGGCTGCACAGAAATATTCCTGTCCCGTCGAATATGTCAGATGGCTGGATTACGTCCTTAGGAGGACGTTCGACTTTGCGCAGGAAAAATCATCAAGGGCAGCAGTGAAGCAGAAAAAGTACTACGACAGGGGTGTTAAACCTCGGAAATTCCAACCGGGAGAATATGTCTGGAGGTGGTACCCTCCTGCAGCTGGATGCAAGTTAGGCCTGGGATGGGTTGGGCCATGTCGAGTAGAGGATAAACTGACCATGGTAACCTATCGTATCCGCGATCGGCCCATGGCTAGGCCTAGGGTTGTACATGTTGACCATCTCAAACCGAAGGAGAAAATGCCGGTGACCGATGGAACTGCGAGTCAGCTCCACTGGAGCCTTCAGTCTACTATTCGGATTCGGATGGGGCGGAAGGCCTTGATGATGACCTGGAGGGGCTGGAAGTGGGAGAGGAGACTAATTCACCCTCCATTTTGAGGCAGAGTACCCCAGACCGCAGGGAGGTCGTACGCTGGTCCAAGTATGGTCGTCCTATTAGACTTCCTTTCAGATTTCGGGAGTAGTAGGTTGGGTTGACATTAATGAGGGGGTTTCGGAGTGTTCTGCTCTCGGTTGGCCATGGAATGGGATCCCACCAACATGAGAGCTAGGCATTTGGGAAATCGTTCTGTTCTTGGTTGTGTCAATGCTAATCATTTAATTTTGTTTTGTATATATTGCAGATGGCTGCAATTGAGCTGGACGTATCAGAGTCTGAACTGGAACGGCTTGATGACGACCTCCGGCCTGAGTGGCAAGACGGGGGTATGAGGTGCCCTGTCCAAGTGTGTGGTGATCACATCTTCAGCACTCTGAACTCGATTGTAAAACACTGGAAGCTACGGCATCGCCAATATCTCAGGAAGTTTCTCTGCCCGTATGAAGGATGCACCTTTCTGCATGTGAGAAAAGGGGAAGTGACGAGGCACCTTCGTCGGCAACACAGGTTGGCAGAGACAGAGGCACGCCAGCGGATGATACATATCAATGGGGAGATGTCGGTTAATGTTAAATATATCGATCCCAAGGGGGAGCGATGCCCTAAACGTAAAGTGCGCCTGCATAGCGAAGAGAGGGATGAAGCCCGACGTAGGCGTCAGGAGGAATCATTATCGACAACTGCAAATGTTCACCTCTCCAATGTGTACAATTGCAGAGACGAAGAGGTGCGGTTCGTCAGACAGCCTGATGGACGACAAATTGCTACACCGGTGGTAAAACCAGCGTGGATGCCGCACTACAAAAAAATGATATATATATGAACTTTTTGTGTAATGTGGGGGGAGTGTGAGGGAAGTGCGTTATTAGGGAAACGTCGGACCAATGTTTTTGGTGCACTTGTGTAATTTTGGGGATTTATGAGGAATTATGGGAGTTTGTTGAGTCAGAGAGATTGTCCGATGTACCGTGATATGTCAAAACTATATGGAGAATATAAATATGCATGTGTGGGGAGTCTGTAATATATGGGAGAATTTATGGGCGAATGTAAAGACTTTAAATATGCTAATCGCCCCAACCGGAATTTAGACAACAAGTGCTCCTATAAGGACTTCTAGACACACTTGATCGAGGCTGTCTCGGATTAAGGTCTTCTGAAGGTACCATGTTTGCCTGAGTTGTTCCTTTCCATTATTTACTTTTGTTTTTCTGTTGGTAGAGATCGACGGTACCATGATTGCCCGAATCTCTGCCACAGAACAGGGACTGAGGACTCAGAGTAGTCTGGTTCCATGTTATTTCTTCTTCTTTTTCTTTGCTTAGTTATAAGACCTCCGAGTCAGCCACTCTGTCTTTCGTCATATTCCGGAAGTAAGCATTCGGCATTCTCCGGAAGTTTAAGCATTCGGCACTTTCCGGAATAGTAAGCATTCGGCATTTTCCGGAAGTTTAAGCATTCGGCACTTTCCGGAATAGTAAGCATTCGGCATTTTCTGGAAGTTTGGGCATTCGGCCCTCTCCGGACAGTAAGCCTTAAGCAGTGCAATAACACGATGATATGATGGAATTTTCATTATACTGTGAGAGATTAAAGTAGGTTTATTTCTTTAATTCTTGTCTCCTTGTTGACTCTGTCTGTTGTTTTCGTCACTTACTGCCACTGCGGTCTCCACTGAGAATCCGTAACTGAACCTGGGTTGAAGTACTGACGTAATTGGGACTACGCCCCGTTACACACGTAGGACATTGGGACAGTTGGATATCACCCACAATCACCCCAACATAACGTTATCAACAGACAACAGCATCTTAACATTTTATGTTCTCTCATACCACGATAGTTGGGACGTGGGTATATAGTTCGTACAATTCGCCACGTGATAACCTCCCGATGAGTCTGGGTTAAACTAGTTGTCTATGGACATGAGGTCCGGGTTCCTTTGAAGTTGATCAAAGAGTGCTTCCTGAAAGTGAGAAAATAAAGTAACCTCTTGGATTGTGAGGTGTTCGAAAGCGTTCAGTGGGTCCCAGTAAAGACTGTTGATCTTTTCGTATGTGCTTTAATGGACTGCGGTTGAATAATGAATGACGGACCAGACGCTTGTAATTGAATCAATCCGTCTCGTTTTCGTATATTTGTGGATTTTCATCAAGTTTCGTTTGGAGTTTTGTACTGTGGTCCAACTGTATGAGAAATTTTCCGTTTGATTTACGTGTTCTGACTGTTCTTACCTGGGTTTTTAGGCATCCGTAGGGATGCCTCATGTGTATGGTTGGCCATGCGTGCCACAATTCGTCATTTACAGGATGCCTATAAATAATATATACCATGGTATAAAATGCAAAGCCTGCCATAGTTCAGTTCAGTTCAGTTCAGTTGGTAGATCCCTCCTCTATATAGGAGCACCTCCGTATAGGAGTACATATTAATATACAATCAATTGGAACCACTCAACATTTATAGCTCAACTATCGTGCTGTGAAGTGAACATTTATACAATTCTACAACTGGACGAACTACTATCCTGAAAGTGCTGTGATAGTCTAACCATGTGAGCTTCCTAGCGGTGTATGCCATGTACTACTGTGAGTGGATATATAGCGGTCACTGAAAGACACCCGGGTACTTTATTCCCCAAGTGCCTCCGCTGGCGAAGGTCTAGGGTCGCAACTAGTTCCACCATCAGTCCTTTTTACCCTGGACACCGAATCAGCCCAGCGCCTTGTGAATAGGCGAGTACATGTGTAAGTGGTCACTGGCGTGGGGCGAACCCACGCCAGCTGTAGCACTCCGGGTCAGAGTAAAACACTCTAACTACTTCGGCCACGACACGCTCACTCATAATTCGTATTTACAGGATGCCTGTAATTTTTTGTGCCATGGTATAAAATCGCCAAGCCTGCCATAATTCGTATTTATAGGATGCCTGTAAATAATATATACCAAGGTATAAAATGCCAAGCCTGCCATAATTCGTATTTACAGGATGCCTGTAAAGTGTAATTATTTTGTACCATGTTATAAAATGGCCAAGCCTGCCATAATTCGTATTTACAGGATGCCTGTAATTATTTTGTACCATGGTACAAAATCATTTAGCCGTAAGTCATAAACAACTCGATGTCTTATCAAGAATATTTCAAAAAAAGGGGGCGGAGCGTAAATCCCGGCACCAAATTTGTAAAAGCGCATATCATTGGTGGAATAATAAGAAGGCGCAAATTTACGACTTACGGCTAAATGAATTACAGGCATCCTGTAAATAGGAATTATGGCAGGCTTGGCCATTTTATACCATGGTACAAAATAATTACAGGCATCCCGTAAATACGAATTATGGCAGGCTTGGCATTTTATACCATGGTATATATTATTTACAGCTAGGTATCCTATAAATACGAATTGTGGCAGACTTGGCGATTTTATACCATGGTACAAAATAATTACAGGCATCCTGTAAATACGAATTATGGCAGGCTTGGCATTTTATACCATGGTATATATTATTTACAGGCATCCTGTAAATGACGAATTGTGGCAGGAATGGTCAACCATACATGTGTTTGTCGTTTTCTTCCGCTTCCGCTCACTTTTCTTTTTCGTCGGATAACTTTAGCATGCCTTTGTGAATCAACTTCAAATTTGTGGTGCACATTGGTCCTGCCTACATTTTCTGTTATCTGCAAATTTTCCATTTGGACCATATGGTGAAGTGGCTGTCTCTGTTTGGGTACCAATTCCATATTCTCATTTGCATAGATAGCACATCAGTAATTGGTTCACAGTTATGACTGTCAAAATAGTCTGAAGCCATTTGCATCTCAAGTTCATTAAGTTTCTGGTGTACAGCCATGCCATTAAAGTGTGTACAGTGTGGTGATTTTAGGCACTGGAACATGTACATGTATGTACATTTCTCCCACAAATGAATTAAACAGAGACAGATTTTAAAGCCACTGACATAGATACATTAATTCAAGAACATCTCAGTGCCAAATCTAGATAGGAGGTACAGGTAACAAGACCATGTGATAGTTTTCCTTGTGCTGATCCACCTGTAGGTGGCGACATATCTTAACAGCTGCGGAAAGCTTGATCTAAATGATATCCGTGGACGACCGTGTCTCTGCTCTTGTCCCTGTCCTTGTCCAAGAAAGTTATGTTGGACTAAGAAAATTGTTCCTGTCCACAGCTTCTCGGCCCCAAGCTATGTCACCTGAACTAAGCCCCGCCCGCCCCCACAATTCTCCTATATATTCCCGGAGATTATATGATGCTACATTTATTTTACCCTCGGGAGAATGCCCCCAACCCTGGGGCACCAAATGTTACACAGCTTCTCAACCTCATGTGATACTAACTAAAGTATGAAATGCAGTGTACATTGTTTATACACACACACACACATGCCGAATCACCTACAATATATTGCTTTATAGTAATTACTTATAGGTTCCTTCAATTTTGCTGTCAAGTCCTTCTATATTCCACATCATATAATTTACCTTAAACATTTTGCAGGAACCATATTTTATTTCAGAAGTATAATACAAAATAACTGGCGGGGGAATCCCCGCAGAACTGAACTCCTGTTAGTTTTGATTTCCGTGTCGCCTTAAATGAAGGACCCCATTTCCTTCAATTTTGCTATCAAATAATTGTGTTCCACATCATATGATTTACCCTAAAGCTTCTGCACGAACCATATTTTATTTCAGAAGTATAATATCAAATAACTGGCGGGGGAAACCCCGCAGTACCGAACGCCTGTTAGTTTTCGACCCTAAATATTTTGCAAGAACCATATTTTATTTCAGAAGTATAATACAAAATACCTGGTGGGGGAATCCCCGCAGTACTGAACTCCTGTTAGTTTTTTAAGTAATTATATTCCACATCATATGATTTACCCTAAAGCTTTTGCACACCATTTGTGGCCACACATGTAACTTATTATATTAATTACAACTGAGTTCCTAAAGTTTGGGTGCATACTGTGCATATGATCAATTTCCTGAATTGAATTGAATTGAATTGAATTCAACCTTGCGGTGGTTCTTCAGACTGACAGATGATGGCATGCATTTGTCAGTGTGGTTGTTTCATGTACAGGGAGCTTTCTATGTCCTTCATGTCAGCACACCTACCACTACCCTCGAGGAGAGCATGCCCCCATCCCCAGGGCGCCGAGCCCCACCCTCTATCTCCCAAACTAGCTCTCGCCCGACCCTCATATATTGTGCTATTGCATATGTATCCAATATATCTTGGGAGAAAGTTGAAATTTGTGTGTACGCAGTCTGCAATATTGGTATAATTCTGCCACCCCTCAATGAATCGCAACCCTAAAAGGTATCGATTTATCAAGCACAGACCCATGTTTTTGTATTAAATTTGGTAAGTGGATCCCTTGCCTATAGATCTTGCTTAGAATTGTTTTTCGTGCCAATCCGCCTCTAGGTGGCGCCACCTGGGGGCCAAGTTAAAATTGCATTTTCAGACAATAACTTTTGAAAACCTTAGGGATTCTTTCCAAATTTGGTGTTTGGGTACCTTACCTCAAGATCTGGCTTCAGAATGTTTTTCGTGTTGATTCGTGTATATGTGGCGTTACCTGAAAGCTAAGTTAACAGTGTTTCCAGACAATAACTTTTGAAAACCTGAATCGATTCATTCCAAATTTGGTGTGTAGGTACCTCGCCTCAATATCTCGCTTGGCATTGTTTTTCATGCCGATCCACATATAGGTGGCGCCACCTGGGGGCAAATTTAAAATTATGTTTCCAGACAATAACTTTTTAAAACTTGAATGGATTCCAAGTTTGGTATATGGGTATCTCACCTGAAGGTTTCGCTTGGGATTGTTTTTCTTGTCGATCTGCTCATAGTTGGCGCCACCTGTAGGCCAAATTTACATTTTCTATTTCCAATGTCAAGGGATCTTACCTCAAGATCTCGGTTGGGATTACTTTTTATGCCTATCTGCCTATACGTGGCGCCACCTGTGGGCCGGGGTAAAATTGCATTTCCGGACAGTAACTGTTGGACCTGAAAGGATTCTTTCAAATTTGGTATGTGGGTATCTTCCCTCAAGGTATCTTTTGGGGCCATGTTAAAATTGTTTTTCCTAATTTTTACGTTTTTACTCTCTTCACAAATAATGAATGTTTCCTTTATTAAAGATGCAAAAGGGATGCCTCCTCGATCGTATTCGATCGACTGTATCTAGTTTTTACTTGTAGTCTTTGTGTCGTCTATCATGCCGATTAACCATGACTACTTAGCTAGAACACTTCCCGGGGTAAGGTACAAAGATATAAGACAGAATTTTGTTAATTTTTAGCTAAGCAGGATATCTGTGTAGAAGTGGAGGCGTTGGGTCAGACGTCGAATTTCTGTGAATCTTTTCTAAAACTGTTACGGACCGAGTTGTACGTTCTGATGTTTTGACCATTGATGACTTTACGGTAGAATTGTCCCCGTTCGCTGCTCGTCGAGTTACATTGGAACTCCACATCTTTCGTTGATGATGAAGATGTTGTAGATTTTTTAGTGATTTTAAAGTGTTAGGGATCGAACATTAGAGAGCACCGTTATTCGAGTTTAAATGGAACACGCGAAAAGTGTTTTGATGGCAGATACGGCTCAGCTCGACGCTTTGCCGTATGAGACGGAATTTGGCAAGTGCAAAGGGCTGATTGTTGCTTCCGGTCGTGTGATGGAATGTTTCCGATGTTATTCCTTTGGACACCCGCGCCGTCTTTGCAAAGCCGTATTCTGTCGGAGATATTGAGTTTAGCATGACGCTGCTGCGGTGTATGAGGCGCCGTTTGTGACAATATTGTCAACGACAAATATATAGAGTTAAAACCAAAATATAAAGTCGCCGTTTGTGAAAATATTGTCAAACACAAATATATAGTTAAAACCTTTGTAAATATATATAAAACGAAATAAATAGGGCCTATATATAAAGTTATTTTGTTTTTATTTTTATAAATATTTTTTTAACATAAATAACGATAGGAAGTTAAGACGTTAAATTTAACGTAAATATAAAGTACACGAACAAGCTTAAATAAAGTGCACATGTAAACCGGATATGCCCAAAGGAAGCTGCGCAATCGATGTGCGCGCGAGTAATACTGGTTAATCAAAACTGCAACTGAGTTCGGAAGCGAAACTATGACAGCGGTGAAAACCACTCGCATGTCACAGATGTGGCGAATCAAACAATAAGATCACGTACCTGAACATATTTCAGCTCACTGCCATAATGATTTAGTAAAGGCCTATTCCAATTTTCAACAATTACTGTTATCATTTACAATCGTACTTCAGAGTTATCACATCAATTAGATATAAATACATCTACTTACGATTCCGCCGGCCAAGTCGCTGGTTGCTATTTGCCGCATAAAAACATCAACAGAAGTTGAAATAAAACATGCGCAATAACGATGCATTAATTATGCGCAACACAAATATTAGGCAATTTGAAATCATACTGAATATGAGCATATTTCATTGATCAGAATATGATCATTCATAGCCTAGTTATAGGATTTGGAATTATATTGTCGTTTTGTATATTTTATCGTTTTTCGATAATTTCCGAATTTCCAAACAAGACAAAAATTTGCAGGGAACTTGGTATAAGTACAGCGAATGTGGAAACTAATGGGTCATGAGGAACCGGTTGCACTATGCTGGTATCATCAAACGTACCGCTCTCAAATTATGAAAGAACCATGGCGTATACTGTGGGAACCACCAGTGTGGATTGTACTGTTGCGTTCACCGTTCCTCGTTTTCATTATCGAGATCATTTATTATAGCATGATACGCTTACTTGATCTCAAACTTTTTAGGTTTTAAGTTAGTATAACGTAAGTAGAATAAAATAAACTGTTGATATTCGTAAGCGCTAGGTACTGGGTTCAATCCTTGGCCGCCGGTCATACCAAAGACTTGAAAAATGGAACTTGTTGCTTCCTCGCTTACGCTCAGTATTAAGAGGATAGAACAAGGACGGTGTCAGTATAATGTGACTGAGTGGGGTGTCATGTTTGCCTACGGAATGATATTTCGGTGGGACAGCAGTATGAAATGGCAGCATTAGATCTGCTCGGTTACAAGTAGTTAACCACACCCCTCCCACTCACCTCCCTTCCCTTCCCCGTCGTGATATAGCTGAAAAAATGTTGAAAGCGACGTTAAACCCTATTCACTCACTCGTCAGCGTATATAATAGGGTTAATACCGATGCCCGTCAAGAACCCCACGCGTATTGAAGATCAATTAGCGATTAGCACGCAGGGGTAAAACGGCTTCGACTGATTCCTTAGTTACTAGTAACAGCTTCGAGGCAGCGCAAAAGTGAAAAAAGGCCAATCTAGTATTCTTCATGAGCCATTAGTTTCCACATTCGCTGTACTTATACCAAGTACAAATTTTCGTCTTGTTTGGAAATGCGGAAATTATCGAAAAACGATAAAATATACAAAAACGACAATATAATTACAAATCCTATAACTAAGCTATGAATGGTCATATTCTGATCAATGAAATATGCTCATATTCAGTATGATTTCAAATTGCCTAATATTTGTGCTGCGCATAATTAATACATCGTTATTGCGCATGTTTTATTTCAACTTCTGTTGATGTTTTTATGCCGCAAATAGCAACCAGCGACTTGGCCAGCGGAATCGTGGATTGAACATCAAAGGGACAGGCTATGATATTGGCTGCAGGCTAGGATATCTTATGTTGATTTATAAGTAGATGTACTTATATCTAATTGATGTGATAACTCTGAAGTACGATTGTAAATGACAACAGTAATTGTTGAAAATTGGAATAGGCCTCTACTAAATTATAATGGCAGTGAGCTGAAATATGTTCAGGTACGTGATCTTATTGTTTGATTCGCCACATCTGTGACATGCGAGTGGCTTTCACCGCTGTCATAGTTTCGCTTCAGAACCCAGTTGCAGTTTTGATTAACCAGTATCACTCGCGCACACATCGATTGCGCAGCTTCCTTTGGGCATATCCGGTTTACATGTACACTTTATTTAAGTTTGTTGTGTACTTTATATTTACGTTAAATTTAACGTCTTAACTTCCTATCGTTATTTATGTTAAAAAAATATTTATAAAAATAAAAACAAAATAACTTTATATATAGGCCCTATGTATTTCGTTTTATATATATTTACAAAGGTTTTAACTATATATTTGTGTTTGACAATATTTTCACAAACGGCGACTTTATATTTTGGTTTTAACTATATATTTGTCGTTGACAATATTGTCACAAACGGCGCCTCATAGCGGTGTGTGAAAATCGTGTGAAGCAGATGGAGACTGATCATGACACTACACAGAGAGATGAACTGACTGTGACTGGAAAATCACGTTAGCTCAAATGGTAGGTGCTCGAAGTACCGATCGTTAGTGTTTGACGCTGGGATTCATGGTCAATCAGTGTAAAAGAAGGGCCGAAAAAAGCTGACGTCATCGCAGATTCTACTTTCAAGCTGTCGGTTTGTAGAGTGTACAAAACAGTACATTTGATAGATTTTCGATGTTTAAACGTTCACAGTAAATAATGTGCAGTTTATTTATTAATCCCGTCTTTCTAAGCACTTCTGGATGTGTCCGACATGTGCACTTAGTTTGCGGAATTACCTCAGCCGAACTGCGCTGGCGTAGTGATGTTCCATCAGCTCCTGGATCAAGCGGTCCCATATAGTAGTGTCGGTTGCTTTGAGGCAAGGGAGATTACTGATAGTATGCTGGGAAATCTGTTAAAAGTTGAGAAGATGAGAAGGTACAGACTGTTGAAGACAAAGAAGTGAATGTGAGAAGCCGCGAATTGAAAGTTTTGTAGGAAGCGAGTTCAACAGTGCCGGTGTGGAGGATAAGAATGTTCGTTGGCTACGAGTGTCCGGTCCCTATCTTCTAACCCATCTAGGATATTTTTCTCTACATTAGGAAGTGTCCGTCCTTGGTTGCAATAGAAAAGGATATGAAAAAGGACACAATCACCACGACATTCTTATTCATCACACCGGTACTAGCATGTAGCTAGCTAGAGTTTCCCTTTAGCTCAGTTGGTATGGCGCCGGGCTCGTAAGCCAGGGGTCGGTGGTTCAAACCCTGGCCGGGAAACTCGGCTACTACAATAACTGGCGTCGCCGGTAGGATCCTCGCGGGAATGGGAGTGGGTTGGTTCGATGCATGGTCAGGTAAGTGTCGTTGATGATGATCTGATTTTCGAGTTGAGTTGCTGGGAAGGATGGGGTGGTTTGAGTGAGAGAATGGGGAAGCTTGTCAGGCTGACCCTGGGGATAATCGGAAACGAGGATGGCGGGTCTTCGTGATCGAGAGGAGTGTGGTAGAAAGCGAGTTCAACAGTGCCTGTAGCATGTAGCTAGCGGGAATTTCCCTTTCGCTCAGCTGGTAGGGCGCTGGGCTCGTAAGCCACGGGTCGGTGATTCAAACCCCGATCGGAGAACTCGGTCACTGCAACAGAATGTGAAATATCGATTCTTGGCCACCATATAAATGCATAAATTATATGTGAAATATCGATTCTTGGCCACCATATAAATGCATAAATTTCGACTTTACCAATTTTATATGAATCTGCGTGCATGCAACCTTGATATTGCGATGTGTTTTGACAAAACTATTTCCGAAATACTATTTCATGAACCTTTAGGTCGGTTATTGTAAACACAACTATTTGTGAGAAACAGTTATGTAATTTCAAATTTACAGGATAACATAGAAACTGCTTGTGTAAGGGTAATGAATTAACCTTGGTTTTGACGACTGAATTTATGTATATACGACAGATTCGTGATCTGCCTGTCATAATTGCACCGAATTTATAAGGACATTTATGTTGGGTTAACTTGACAGTGTAACGTATAGCATTGTATATAATGGAATGAGCGGCACATACAGACAGGCCAAAACCATCAGGTCTCACTGAAGGCCAGTACCATCCGGTCTCAACAGAGGCTATCATGTCTCCAATGATAGATGTTACTATCTCCAGTTCTGAAAATGACTGTTTACAGAATGGTCTGATGTTAATGAAGTTGTGCTAGTCTGCCTGTCAAATGCTGCCGATCATTCCTAAGTTAGGTGGAATGAATTTACAATAAATCGGCTTAATATCCAACAGATATGAACTTCGTTTTTGTTGTATCCTGTCTCATTTAAAGAGGCTGTCAAGTCTTCGAGAAATCCCAGAAGCCGGACCTTGGAATCTATTATTGTACAGGTTTTATGAAGACCATCACCTGAGTCTGAGACGACTTCGCGTTACAACATCTTAAGATCACGCGTACAAGCCCTGTGTCGTCTTAAAGACCGAAAATTTCATAAGAAGTAAGGGAGGAGAGAAGGTGCAGACTGCTCAAGTACGTAAGGTGCAGACTGTCATACGTAAAGATGAGAAAACTGTTCAAGTCATGTGCGAACTTGTCCAAGTTATGTGAAACGTTTGAACATGTTGCAGAAGCGTCTGGCTTGAACCCTCCAGATACTCTCGAAGCGGTAGAGACTATGCTTTTCGACAGAAGAAATGGATGTCAGAGACCCAGTCCATTTAGTGGATCAGCCTAAACATCATATGGAGACTCCTCGGTGGTCGAGTGGTCTAAGGCGCTTTGCTGGTGACCGCTAGCCTCACACCGCTGAACCGGCACGGGTTCGAGCCCAGCTGGTCCATGTGTGGAAGTTTATCAGTTACTTGCTCACGGACGGTGGTTCTCTCCGGGTACTCCGGCTTCCTTCACCAACCAAACTGACTGTCACCATATGAGTGTAACAACCATGAGTGTGACATTAAGCCAAATCCCCCGCCCCATCCTCATTAAAAGAAGATGACATCTCCTTTCGAGAGCATGAAAAATAATTTTTCAAATGTTGAGACCATACCTCTGTAAACTTACTGAGGATTCTTAAGAAAGAACTATGGTTTTGTACAATGATGATGGCGTTCTGATAGAGATTTTGTTGGAGAGTTTACAGAGTACCCGAGTCTAGTAAACATGAAAGAGTTATTGGGACTTGGAAACCGATTTTGAGGTCCCCATTGCTAAATATATGAATATGGTTATTGGATTCAAAGGACACCTGTTCAAGGAGCATGAAATTAAGAAGAAAGTCTGATATGTAAGAGTTTGTTTGATCACGATTGATTTGTGATTGAAATTTTGTTATCAGATATGTTGTTTTTAGATTTATTTATTTTTAGTTGCATTGATTTTGTTCGTCGCTATATAGCTGAAATATTGCTGAACGCGAAGTGAAAATGAACTCTCTTCTCAAACTCTAACAAAAGCATTCGAGGCAACAAAGGAACATCTGAAGTCTTCTGAACGAGTAATAAACTCGATCTGACATTAAGGCCAAAGCTCGTGACATAAGTCCTGGAGAAAATGTGTTGAATGTTACTCCCTCGTCCGAAGTGAAGGGCCTTATTCCAACCATTTCATAGCTTTGAGATTTAATGAAATACTACTGTATGATTTGCGGATGTGGGTTACAAGATTGGACAGTGAAATTCGCCACCTTCGAATATCTGACAGCAGGGGGTATACAATCTGATTCCATGAGAATGCACAATGCTGGCCGCATGGCAGAATAAAGGAAACGAACAAAATACTTACAAGTGAGAAGATTCAATTCAATTGCGAATTTATTTAATAATTTTTGAAATATATAAATCATATCACTTAATCAGACACACATTGTGATTGGTTTTCAACGAAACACTGTCATTCCCGCTTACTTAGTAACCGGATTCTTTTTCTGTATGTAAACTGACGATGTGTTCGATTTTAATTGAATAATAGAACTACACTAGAACATTTAACGCAGATACACCATATATATAAATGTGATAGATTCACCCTTTGCCACATACAGTTATAATTCTTACGGAATGGTAAGTTCAACGTTATGAAAAAAATCACTAAAAATGAAAAACATATGGCGTTTGTTGCAAAGAAAAACTCACATCGGTTCCCGAGATATATATGGTTAGTCAAATTCGGGGAAATTGTACAGATATGCATACAAATGAGACACAGCGATGGACTCCAGATAATGAGGTATCATTCTTTGTATTATATCTACTTCTGATGGACTGATCAAACCAAGTTTTGCTGGATACTATTTTTAAAGCCTGTTATAAAATAGAGCTTTTCAAACATCTTCCCTTATGGTAATTATACTTTTGGGGTAATTAGCATAACATTGGAAAATGGTTTCCACGAAACTAACGCAAAATTGTCGAAATCACTGGTAACTGTATGCAAAATTCAAGAAAGTCATTTCAATAGAGTCGGAGATATTGAGAAAACAATTGCCCGATAAAGGCCTTCGTGCGAAAGCCCATGCATTAATTGTGTTTGCATGTAGAAGCTCAGAGTTTGTAGTACCGGTATTAATTTTCTGATTATCATAACTTTGAGGGAAATTGAAGTAGCACCCCAGGTTTTTAACGTTAGCCAAACGGAAACAATTCCCACGATTTTATCTGAGCTTGCAGCATGGTAGAACATTTGCTGGATTTCAATATCAGGAATTAATATGTGGTAGCCTGGCGTTCTATGCGTCATTTCTACAACTGGGCATGGCAATGTACTTCTTCCGGTAGTTGGGTGGCAATCAATCTGATTATAACCAGAGTTTAAAAAACGCTCTCCATCTTGCATGTTTCAACTAAAGATGGGGAGCGTTTTTGTAGATCTGGTTTTAATCAGATTGAGTTTGCAACATATCACCAGCTAACCTGTGTCTTCTTTGAACCTTCCAAGAAGTAACGCGACTTTCTGACGGCTACATACATTCTGATAATTGATGAACCACTGTCCAAAGGTTTTGGCCCGGGTTATTTTAGCCTCCGTGCCGATGATCCAGTTGTTGTTGATTACTAACGGCCGTGACAGAATTCTCTGTTGCTTAGGCAGCGTATACCATTTACCATCGGGGATCTTTTCAAACGGAAGAATTTTGAATTTTATGTTTCTGTACTTCGTAAATAACAATTCTGAAAGCATATTTTGGTCGTTGTCTTCAGCCATCTTTAGTCCGCTTGGTAAACCCTTTATTCGGTCATATAATGCAGCCATTTGTTTGGACAGCCTCAACCACAGCTCCCTGGAACGATAGGTGGGTTTTATGAAGAGAAAACCGCCACCGACCACTCTCGGACGATCGGATACGGCCGTTACTACAATGTCATAATCTGGGTATTTGTGCAACTCAGGTAGCGGATTTTTTACCCATAGGCTGTCTGCTTCAAAGAGCAGGATTTCAATACCATCATTGAGCAAATCCAAGATCCAATGTGTTCGGTCTACCATGAGTTTAACATAACCCACGTGACTGAACAACTGAATGCCGCCGAGATTATCTTTTGGACGAATCATGACCACCGAAATAGCTGGCCAATCAGATCTCAGCGTTCGGGCACTCTCCTCGTCTACGGTGATAATCAACACCTGCGGGTGAATCCCCATGTCTTGAGTATTACACAACCAGTTGTACATCATCGACAAAAAAGCATCATTAATAATTGTGACAAGAACTGTGTTGTTCTGATTGGCAATTTGTCTGCCTTTAACCACGTGTTCCTTAAACTCACTGGTATATATGAACTCGTCAAGTTTAATTCCGTCTGTTCCTCTTGGAACTTGAGATGTCTGAGATGAAATTACCATTCTCTTGCAATATTCATCGATAACAAATTCCCTCACTTTTTCGTTTTCCAGATTTATATGGTCCAGTTGTCTCCATTTATTTACTTGCTGTTTTCCGGACTTCATCCACATTATGAGCACAACAGCCACCAGTATGAGAGCCCACCACCGCTGTTTGCTGATTAGAAAAGAACAGCTCTTGGTCAGCTGGAAAGAATATAAAATATAAAAAAGAATAGAAAATAGCAACGACTTACTATTCAATTATCCCAAAATTCAATGATAACCCTTTGTCAAGACACTGCAACGGAAATGTA
>JAVTVY010004900.1:0-40899 GCA_036873755.1 Hanleya hanleyi
TTTATCCTTTGAGCTAGGGAGCTGAAACTTACCACACTATAACCTTGGGTCAAGCTCTACCAGAAAACGTAAAAAAAAATCCAAGATGGCCGCTTTGATGACGTCACAGTGACGTCATTTTCAAAAACGGCATTTTTTGATCGATTTTTCGGTCGGATTTTCCGATTTTTTTATTTATGCAATTTCTCCGCAAAAACTGCATGATAAATTAGTAAATATTAATGTGATGAGAAATAAAATAGTTTTTGCCCACTTTTCGTAGCGGAAAAGCAGACATTTTGAATTTACCCATGATCCTCTGCTCAGGGGGTTATGCAAATAGACTCAAAATGACCCCAATATGATAAACTATAAAATCCCGGAGTTTCAGCACTCCATCTTTCGTCGTTCTGGAGATAGCGCAGAAAGTTAGGCCAGGTAGGGTTAAGGGAAACGAATAACGTTAGCTTGTTCACAGGGCCCAAAAGGAAGCGTTGTCCCGCCAGGCCCATACAAGATCATTGTAGATCAAGAGACACAGTAATTTCCCCTGTATACAAACAAATTAACTTTTAGCTTGTTTCAAAGATATAATCGACCAAGCGGATCAAATTTTGTTTTTTAGAAGCAATTATTTCTGAGATACGAAGACAGTTTGAAAAGAAGTGGCGAGTGCATGAGGATTTTTAACCAGAGGGCTTCGTAGTCGCTAGGATCAAACCATTATAGGTATGATCTCACAGTGTTTGTCAGCTAGTTAAATGCCCGAACTTCTATATAACATTTTAAATAACACCTTAAACGGTGTTCAAACCTTTTTTAAACATGTTCGGTTGGGCTGTAGTACTATTGGTTCATTGACCCCAGTGTCAGCCAATGTAATTACACGTCCAAACTTCGTCGATATGCTGTTAGCTATTTCGGTGTAGCAAGGTCAGTCATTATTTTCTGAGATTGGTAACCTGCACAAGAGGGTATTGCCCTCATAGTTCAATGCCCCAGACATATTAGTCAATGATATTTTCTATCATTGAAATATATTTCAATAATATTTTCAATAAGACGGAATATCTAATCGTACGTAACAAAAGTGGCTATTGTTTTGCACGAGAGTTCCGGCAGGTTGAAAGCGAATGTTAAATCGGATCGGAGAAAAGACCGTAATACCAGACCGCTAAATCTCGTTATAGGTACTTTAGAGTATGTATGATAACCTAGTTAATAAGTAACAGACACTCGATGTTGTCAGCATTCCTCATTATCAGGCACGATGTTCGGCAAAAGAATACAAATAAGAAGAAATGCGATGGAAATTTGACGTTACATGCGGATATCTCGTACAACCTACGTTCACGTCAATCACGCGTTCCAACATTTAACTGACTGGTCGTAGGGTAGTAAAAAAGACATGTGGAAATGGCCTACAGACAGGTTTTTGACACAAAGAAGGTGATATTGTTTGCATTTCATTGAAAGAACATTAGAAGACTGTATTTCTAGTGTAGCTTCGCGCGAGAGGTATGAGTGTAGGAGTGCAAGCTTGCGTGCCTCTATATTATCTTCCAGATCGGCCCCTTTCCAATCCAGGTAAAGTTAAGTGTCAACGATAAGTACGATCGAATGAGAATGAATTGATTACTGATGATCAAACTATAGTTATGTTCCATGTCGTCATGTTTCGCTCGACCCAAGAAATGGATTCTAATCTATTCGGATATACTGATTCTGTGAATCAGAATATTTAATGAGGTAGAATGGAAGGCAAGTGATTGTTACATATCCGAACACCGAGTGATTACATACAGGTATGTACAAGATGAAATAGTGTAATGACCATACTAGTGTTGTCCCTTTTACTGAACTTATCATTTGCTAGTTACACCATACAGGTACTAAAAGACAGTATTCATCGACACACTGCTAAACATAATTCCACATGTTTAACTCATTTAGCGGTTCTTTTGGTAGTCTTGACATAAAAGGTGAAATTTCACTTTAGTTATATATCAGGTTATCTAAAAGCGCTGACAGATTAGATGGAAAAGATCACCACGAGGCTGTACTGCTTCGTGTTTTGTCTTGGTCAAACAGACCCGGGATTCATGTCTGGCCATCTTACTATAAGTTTAATGACCATCTGCGTTTGTTTATCCGGCCCGTACGACTACAGATTTGAACGAAAAGAGTTGAAATTTCGTCAGCACTTTATTGGGGTTACCGTGGGTAACAAAAAAGAACTAAGTTCGAAAATAGCATCTGGCATCCAATTGGAGGTCAATTTTATTTTACTCGGAAGACCGTAAAACTTCGTCACGGTACCTTTGGCATTGAGCAAAGTGCAATTAGGAAATTAACAACAAAGGTACCAGGTAGATTTGAAGACGAAATTTACATTTACATACATATGACATATGACCCTATTTGTCGTCGTTAACGGCCACAGGTGTGATGGAGATGTAAAGATAGTTTTCAAGAAACCTACGAGGTAACTGCCATGAGGTGACCTAGATAAAAAAAGCTCTAACGGAGACTGGGGCTGGGAACATTTTTTAATCGGAAGAATAAACCTAGACAGGATAATTATTGGATCGGGGCGATTGAAATAAGCCCGATGACAATTAATAAAAGCAATTAACGCACACTCGGGATCGGGAACATAAAATCATGAATAGCCTAACAGGTGTAAATCGAGCTATCGTCCCGAAAGGGGTCTGTACAGACCTTTTGGTCTTTGATATATGTTGGCATTTGTGGGAAGTTGATGCTGGGTCGACATCGAGCATTACAGTCTTTTGTGTTAAATGCCGTCATTTTCATCTGACGACAATACAGCTCACCAATCCCCAGTGTATGAGTTGTCACAGCGAAACAGCTCACCAATTACCAATATACGAGTTGTCAGAGCATTTCCATCATAGCTCTAGATTTGTATCTAATACAGCTTATGCCGGTGCTAGGGGCCGTGTGGTCATATCATCCAAGTTGCCACATGAACAGGTACAATAAAAGCGTACCTGAGATACAACACATATCACGAATCGTTAGATTCTAGGCATGTGCTTTAGAATAGGTTAACCGGAAGACTATACTCTGAAGTCATGTGACTCTGTCAGTATGTCGGCACCTCTTCCCACTTCCCTTATATGTGTTGTAATTTGACTAGTTCAATGGAGATAGGAAGGTGACGGGAAGGGGGGGGGGGCTTGGGGTGGATGATCTGGGTTTGTCGAGGGCGATGTTCTGTAAAATAATTAAATGTACGTAGTCAATTTATTGGAACAGAACACTGAAATTTATCAACTAGTCCGAATGGCCCAGTACTCCTCCAATCATAGCCCACCAGTTATATTCTGACCAACAAACCCCCTACCATACGTGCCTACATTTCGTAATGCGTATGCTCATATTTACGATGGCGGGTGCAAAGATGAGAAGAAATTGCAATGCGCTTATGTGCATTAAACTGGTATAAATCATATAGAGTCAATGTTGTAGGTTGTTAAGATTGAAAAAACAAAAAAAATTTACTCATGACTGAGTGTCAAGAAGAACAGATCGAGTAATGCGGCAAAATATTTAAGTAATTAATTATCATATAGCTAGCTGAGGAATCAAGATGCGTGAATAGGCTTATTTGAGAAGACAGTCCGAGCATCGACAAGGAGGATATAGTAATTCACTGTTCAGCAAGTAGAAATTACGACCTCAATTAGCATAGAAGAAAGAATTGACTTAATGAACCGACGTAAATGGTCAATATAAATATTTAACTCTGTTTAGAGCACACGGAATTCGTTAAATGTGGGCATGGTTTCTTCGATCTCACTTCTGTGTGAAGAACGTAAGATTGTAATGGAGAACTGCTAACGTGAGGATGACAATAACCACTATTATCTCGTTCTATCTATGTTATTACAGAATATATTGACGAGGCATTCACTATATGATAATCACGGATCATGATATAATCATTAATTGATAATCTGCTGATTTTCAAGCTGAGTGGACACTGAATCGGCCAGATCGAGTGTGTCTGCCATTTCGCTGTTCTTCAGTTGTATTGGGTACAATCCATTTTCCGCCCGCCCATATCTAGACCTTTTAACGTTGCTTTTAGATTAGAATTTTCTACTTCTATCGCTGCTAGTACTCCGTTACTTAATCGCGTGTGTCACGATACTGACGGAGCAAAGTATCGGCAGTTTATGATAGTACTTTCCAGGATGGGTGCTCACAAATTTGTCCTGGACGATTGTAAATGAGCTCACGCTCGTAGTCAGTTGGAGTAAAACCATATTCCCCTTTCTGACGTTTCTTTTCAATCTATTTTCCTTCCGAACTGTTGAAGGAACAGCTATCGGATATGAGATCAACTTTTTTACGCTCCAGTATTTTATGCTCCAGCACCACAGCTGCATCCATGTGATTATATAGCTGCCAACAGTTCATCGTACTGCGTGTTTCCATTATATTGACCAGAACCGTGTTATGGTCAATTATAAAATCTGTGACAATCTCCATTCATGCTATGATATACGGTGTCCATAATCTGAAGGTAGAAATAGGTCAAGTATGATGACCTTCCGAAAGAACTTGATACGGAAAAAAGCAAAAAGCATGAATCCAAGACAGTCATATTGTCAGATACAGTTTTTGTTCTTCACAATTTTCACAGTTAAGTTTGACCAAGGAGGCAATTTCCCCCGACTGTCACCTTTTGCCGGTATGTTGGTATGTTGGTATATCGGCTTCAGTCACACTCACTCGTCATACATATAGTGAACTATGGAATCGATACCTAGCATATTCGGACATGTTCGGATATCATCTCATGTGGATGATATCGCTCCTATCAATTTGGATCATACATCTCACAGATTATGGCTTAGAAACCCGACTCTAGATACGCGTAGCATAGAGTTTGAGGTTCAGTAGACAACAGCCCAGGGATATTCCGAGGGACAGGCATTCTGAGCTTCTTTGAACGCTAAATTGTTCCGGTTCATGCGTAATTAATTAAAGTCTAAAACTATATCTTGCGAGCGACAGAAAAATGGCGTCAAACCATCGGCCAAGTCATCGAATCGTTGTGGATTCATTTGGATTTTCTTTGACATTCTCGGATAATGAGGCTAGATATTTTCCAAATTTCCAGAAAGAAATTATCTTTTTAAGATAAAGAAGTTGAAATCCTCTGGTTGAGGGTTGTCAGAAAATTGAAATTCGGAGGATATACACATTCGCATGAATTGAAGCATTTGGGATATATACTTGTGCTTTCCATACTATCTTCCCTGTCCATATTCAGTTACGTTAACCCGTCCTGGCCTGGGGGGGGGGGGCCCTCTCAAATTTCTACGCTATCTCCGGAACGACATAACATAGTTTATTATAATGGGGTCAATTCGAGCCTATTTGCATAACGCCCCGAGCAGAGGATCATGGTCAAATTCAAGATGGCGGCCTCGTGGGGTACAAGAAAAGTGATATTTTTGTCATATTTCTGTAAAATTTCTATTTTTCCGCGATGAAAAGTGGGCAAAAACTGTTTTATTTCGCATAACATTAATATTTACTAATTTATCATGCAGTTTTTACGGAGAAATTGCATAAATACAAAATTCGGAACATCTGACCGAAAAATCGACCAAAAAAGATGCCGTTTTTGAAAATGACGTCATCAGAGCAGCCATCTTGGATATTTTTACATTTTCTGGTAGAACTTGACCCAAGGGTATAGTGTGGTAAGTTTCAGCCCCCTAGCTCAAAGGGTAAGAAAAATAATTAAGGGGGGGGGGGCATTTCGACCCCCCAGGCCACGACAGGTCCCCCAAAACCAGGCCAGATAGGGTGAATTGCGTCAAAATCGCAATTATCAGTAAGAACAAATATCAGTGAATTGATTCTTTGTGATAGCTGTGTCCCACGCCAAGATTTATCTGTCGAACTCGGAATTGAGTTCCATGTCAAATTTTATGAAGCGGGATAATTAGTAAAGTGGAGTGCGAGGAGACTGATTGCTGCATATTTCAACATTAAGTAATCATATAAAAGTATGTACAGGATGAAATATTTGCACTAAATCACTTATCACGAGTTTGTTGTCCATTACTGAAGATATTATCTGCTAGATATATCGTACAGGTACAAAAGCACGTTATTCACCCAGACATTGCACAATGCATCATCATATTCCCATACGTGTAACTGATTTAGTGGTTGATTATTGATAATGTCGACTCATAGTACAAGACGCAGTGTCAGTGCATTTATAATGTGTGTATTCAAATGCACTGACAGATTAGTAGCAACACACTACCATGCACGCAACGGTAATGTTTCGCTCTTTGTCTCGGATAGTATGCCTAGAATAAATTTCTATCCATGAATCCAAAGATGAAAAGAAACTGCAAGGCGAAAGCGTCTACTAATATGAAGGGGATTTTTTTTACTTTTGTTTACCGGAAGTCATACGATATATCCTACAAAACCTATATGTAGACAGATGTCCATTCATGTAAAACGATAATGAATAATTTTTATCCTACATGTCCATGTCCTAATTACACTTTGGGTTTTTCAGTTTTTATCTCTTTTAACATACGGTTTTGGCACTTATCTATTTCGCCAAACATCGGCATCGTGAAAGTATCCATTTTGTTTTTGCATATTTCAATCAGTAATACATGCGGCAAAACTATAAGCAAAAAATTGAATGTTCACAATTTTGATTTAGTTCTAAGAGAGAATTACAACACATATAAGCAAAGATTTTCGACTGAACCCTAATCTGGCATTGAAATCCATGTTATTTCTAAGATTCTCCTATACATACACAGTATTACTTCAATATAATCCTGTTATTTAAGGGGCTTCACCATCGACTTGTTTGAGAGAGGTAACGAAACCCCTTAATCGTGTAATAGACGGGATTAAATCAACGTCACCAAATTTTAATCAACTGGATTTTAATCAACTTCACAAAACATTGTTGCACAAACGTATAAATCAGGGCTTTACTACCAAGCGCCTCCACTCAAAGTCTCTCAAATTTGGCGATACCTATCGCATGGTGATAGCAAAATACGAGCGTAAAATGCAAGATATATGGCGTTACGTTTCGTAACTTGTGTCTAATTCCGGGGCTGGAGGCCGTATGAACCCATGTACTTCTAGATCCTCATGGTGCTCATATGAACAGGCACAATCAAAGCGTGACTATGATACATCATTCTCTAGATGACGACTTTACAACGAATAGTATGGATTAAGAATACTGATCAGCGATACGGATTTGATATTTTTGGAACATCAGGATGTCTTGCCGGCATCATTGAAAACTGTTGACCGCTTCTCTCTTGCAGTAAACTAGCCTATTGTAGTGGATTTTAATGGAACAAGGTCCCCTTATTGGTAAACTCGGTATAACCATTAATGTTCTTGAATGCTGCCACCACCTATTTTTCACATAAAATAGGAAAGTAACTGGATTTCTTGTATCCTTACCTTTACTCTTCTCGGGAGACGCCGCTATCAACTGGATTCGGATTCTACCCTTTCTCCTAAATATCTTTCACCTGCTGCATCGCTCTCGTATCGGAATCCTACGTTTCAGCTTCATTTTACTTGGCTAACACTGCCATGTAACTGGTTAATTGATCATGCTCTTTTTCTACTCATCTAATTGAATGTTCGATGTTTTTACACTACTGATCCATCAGTAACAGTGAACAACTGCTTAGTCTTGCTACATACCAATATGCGCTTACAAGTCAATGCTGACAATTATACCGGCTATTGCGTAAGTATTTACTTTTAATTCCAAAACTGTGACTTCTTGTTTTTTGTTCTTTGTCCATTACGAGTGATATTTAAATTACCAATTGTATGTTCAAATATTTCCAGGCATCAGAGTAGTCAGTTTCCAACTGGTAACCGGCGTTTACAACGCATATAAGGGAAGTGGGAAAAGGTGCCGACATACTGACAGGGCCACATGACTTCACAGTATAGTCTTTTGGTTAACCTATTCTAAAGCACATACCAAGAATCTCACGATTCGTGATATGTGTTGTATCTCAGATACGCTTTTATTGTACCTGTTTATGTGACAACTTGGATGACCTGACCACACGGCCCCTAGCACCGGCATAAGCGGTATTAAATGCAAATCTAGAAAGCTATGATGGAAATGCTCTGACAACTCGTATATTGGAAATTGGTGAGCTGTGTCGCTGTGACAACTCGTACACTGTAATCACTGCATGTTTACAATCTATTGTAAAATCCACCAATATATGTACAGTTCATCTCATGAATTAGTGTCATCTGTTGCGATTGGAAGAATTAATATCGATGCTTACTGGTCCAAAGATGTTCACTCAAAGTTCTGGTGACATTTGGTAATATTCCTTTATGGTGGAAATTTCAATAATAATAACAGCTCAGGAAATAGCAGGTACGGCTGACGTAAACTTGAGTAAGCCGGACAATATATCCTCCGCAGAATTCCAGTTGTATAAAAGTCAGCATATATTTAATTTTAATCACTACCGGTATTCTGTGAAACAGATCTTGCATTATCTTGAAAACATCTACCAACTTCCTATGATAATCTTAGACTCGTAGCAACATGTAAGCTGGAGACCCGTAAGCATGCGAAGATGTACCATATGCCATGCTAATATCTTCACTGGCGTAAGCTGGAACCGTCAGTTTTTTCAGCTGCGTCAACACCGTAAGCCAAATTTGTAATCCTGTCTATTGGGTTTAATTATGCTTACCCTATGCTTACTATTTGTCACTGCTATAAGCTTATAATATTTATCTCTATTCAAATAACTAGATACTAACAACTCTCTGTATGTAATTGCTAGCTTGAGCTCAGATGTTTACTGAACAACGAGCCGGAATCGACTGAGGCCATGCCTGTCGAGCCGCCTTATTTTGGGGTGAGTTGCTAACCAGTTGCCAAGCAATGGCGTAAAATTTTACGGCTAAACGATAGTGTCGAATTTTGATTGGTCAAAAATTACAATTCTGCAAACACAGTGAGGTAACGTCCCAGACAAAGCGATGCAGACTGCAGGCCGAATCGAGAGCGCTATTTACCAAAAAGTATATGCTTTTCCAAGGCAAAAATACATCATAGCTTCAATGAATCATTGGCGGAGCCAGATATCATTCGAAAGTCTGTATCCCGAACTTTCCACGAATATGATTACATTCCAAGAAGAGCACTTTATAGACGAGGAGGGAAAAGTTATCGCTCTCGAAATGTTTGAACGTTTGAACGCAAAACTACATGAAAAATTAGGCATGACTTTCACATCGCATCGGCGGGAACAAATGCCGATCTATGGAATAATGACACCTCTCAGGCAGCAACCTGATTAGCAAATAAGCCTAATGAACTATATTTTCATTGAGTGCAAGGTTGTCTTGAGAAATATATCTCTAAGGATGATAAATTTTCAATTTTCCATCACGACAAACAAACACTTCGGCTAAACAAATATTGCGAATATGGCGGCAGTTCGAAGCTCGAAGTCAGAAAATTGTCGAACTTCAAACATCCACATCTCGACAATCAAAACGTCTTACAAGCTGACACTTCATGACTAAGTCATATAATATAAGTACTTTCTAACCTTAGGAGGATTCACCATAAAATCCTTGATAAATATTTGACACAAGCACTTTTTCCGATGCACTAAAACGAAGTTGACTGCTGTTTTAGTATAGGCTGCAATAATATGCGCGAAAAGCCGACTCAAATATAAAAAAATATTTTCTCCGTAAATATGAAACATCCAAACTTCTTAAATCAGGACAATATTCTCATATATATGTACTTCCTATTTCCTACATGAGTTTTCCGTAGAAAATTTATAAATGAGTTAAACTTACAAAAATGTACGTAGGGAGGTCTGGAAATGTCTTGCCAAAACGATGTCAAAATTACAGGCAGACGATAATACACCGAAAATATACAAAGCGGACTGTGTTAGTGAGGCTCCAGAATGTGGGTGTTCTGTAAATTGAACTAATTTTACAATTAAATCATAATATGTACTAAGTAGGTAATAATTTTAATTTTCGCACTATGTTTATGTATACTATGATTGCCTTTTTAAATTTGGTGCTAATACACTCTTAAAACTAAAGTGTTGTATACAACATTTATAATGTTGTAAATAACACTTTGATAAGTGTGGAGGAGGGAAAACATTTGTAAATGTTAATTTAACACTTTCGAAAGTGTTGCTGGTTTCAACACTTTGTAAAGTGTTGGATTTCAACATTTTAAAAGTGTTATGATCTCGTTTCTAACCTTTATAAATGTTGAATTCTAACACTTGTAAGTGTTGAATTTGTGTCCATATTTAACATTTGGTAAATGTTGACTTTCAGCACTTTGCAAGTGTTGGGATTCAACACTTTGTAAGCGTTGGTATTCAAAAAGGAGATGGCATGATAAGGTGGCATTTTGGCCTATATACATGGTGCAGTTGAACTTTCATGTGAGAACTATAATCTTAATACAATCAAGCTAGAACTTTCACATAATATTGTATACATATATTTTCTCGTCATTAGATTAAAACAATTATTTTTAGGACATTTTAATTTCTTGATTTCAACTGCACCATGTATACTTATGCCGCCTTATCGTACCATCTACTTTTAAGGCATTTCATAAAAATTGCCTGTTAAAATTTGCAACAGCAACACAGTAATCCTTCTATGATCGGTTTTCAACTCCTCCAGAGACAAATTGCTGTGGAAATGTAACTGTGGTACTTGTGTAAGTCATATTCAAGATAATGATTTAAAGAACATACCAAAATAAAGTTCACTTGCATTCAGTCACAGACGAATAAAAACAGGAGCGAGATTGAAGTCTGACCCCTTGACATCTGCAGGAGTGGGACATAATTGTAGTAATGCAAAGAACTAAACAGATTTGTGACAATGTATCGTTAAGACCTGTTAAGCAAGAAGCAGGGTATAAATTTTATAAAGTTTATGTTAGATATGACAAACTTGCAGAAGTACCAAAGTTACATTTTAAAATAAGCATCCCTCCATTTGTATGACAAACAAGAATAAAAAATAATGCAAGACTATGCTTTACTGCTTTTTTAATGCAACAGTATGGGAAGTGTTCATGAATATATTTTCACAATAAAATTCATTAAGTTCACTGTTACTTAGTTTCTCATGACCCTCTCACATCTATATGTAAGGGCACATGATTAGAGTTCATATGGGACTTAAAATTTTCAAAAGATCTCCTTTTCTTCATATTTACAAGCATTTGGTTTGGAGGATCCATAAATAATAATTGTCGCACTCGGTACGTCTCTTTTTACAAGCAAGTTCATGAGAAACAAACAAACATTTAATGTAACCCATGACCAGAATCCATTTCATCATTGCTTATTCTTCCTGTGATATGGTGGTAAAACAATAATGGGTGACAAATGGGCCACTTCTGATCCAGAATGGGTTAAATGTCAATGTCACTGATTTTGGACTTCTTGTCCATTTGCATATGCGATACAAGGTTACTCAGGATTGAACCAAAAAATCGGTCGATCACACAGATTTCTGATAAGATTTCTTTCATTCGATCACAGGCATGTGTGAACTCTGGTGCTCCTAGGCATAATCATTCTTGAGATATGGTGGTATTGCGAAAACAGACCGACTTATCCCCTGTTAATATGAGGACAACACCCCAAGAAAGCCTAAGCCTTCTCATTCTTGAAATATGTTGGTAAAAACAACTGCTAGTAAGTGAATGTATGAGTGGAATATTTTCAGTCCAAATGAGTCACAGACTGATGGTGATCCAGACAAAAACTGACACAATCAGAATTCACCGAACACAAGAGCTTTGACATGAGACAACGCAGATTTTGGTGATCATCTCTCTAAATCTGATTGGCAGTCTCTCTTTCTCAGAGTCTCAGAGTCATAGTCTCGAGGAGTAAAAAGAATGAGGTTAGTTGATCAGCATATTTCAGATTGAATTTATTATGCAGCTCGAAAAGCCTATCAACTGCAAATGTTATGTCGTTCCTGCAAGGTATCGCAACGCTGTCGACGATGATGAAATATTAGGGTACTGCATTACTCGTTCCCAGGCAAAGGACATATGGCTGTGACCTCCTGCCTCTAGGTAGTGACCTCCTGCCTCTAGGTAGTGAACTGCACTGGTTCCAACCTGAAAAAGAATGTAAGATCATTCTATTTCAAAATTTGCAATCAACCAGTCTAATAGTAACTGAAGTTCAATCTAACTCAAGATATATGTACTTAAGCATCTTCACATGGTGATGACAGTGTGTAACAAATTTCTAAAGAATCTAGAATCTTAGTCGCACAACCCTACCCCAGAAAGTTAGGTAGGTAGGTAAATACATATATTTATTCGAAGGTCAGGTTTTCCTTTCGCGGTGGATGGAAGAGTTAAGGTGATTTGGTCCAGATACCAAGTTCTCATGAAAATGCCATGAGAAAACTACTGTTTGCATCGATTGTCAAAATGATTTCTGGGAAGATAACGAATCCTCGACATCGACATCCTTGAACAAGGGAAACCCCCACCATATACTCGGGTCAATCCTAGAATACAGGCGAAAACGGCATTCCTCTATGGATTGGGGCATGGAATATTTGCCTTTACAATGTGTGATACAGGGGCCGCGGAGCGCCCCCCCCCCCCCACACTTGTTATAGATCAATTTTATAAGTCCTATCTTAGATAGCACCAGTCCAACATTTAACAAGGCCGGTATAGAGTTCAGCCCCTCCACAATCAAATGTGCTTCGCTGCTCCTGTGATACATGTTCACATCGCCGACTGCCGGAGAGCAAAATACTTGCTTGGCGAGCATTTTACGTTTGTTCACCTAAGAGTGGAGACAGGGGAGACAACTCTGACATTCCAAAATAAAATGATGACCTGTCTGAGAATCAGCAGAAAAAGTTCCCAGTCTACGAATTTTTGGACCCAGTCAGGGTGTAGTGGATAAGGGAAATCAATGCAGTATCAGATATCTTATGGCCACTGTTAATTAATTGTTTGTTTCTCGTAACCTTGCTGGTAAAAAAAATACATGCTGAGTGCGATAATTATTAATTATTAACTTGTAAACCAATTGTGTAAAAATATGCAGAAACTGAGCAAGTTTTACCCATGAAAATGTAAATCCCTCATGGATTTTAATTATTTGCCCTCAAAATATAGATGAGGGCTGGTTACGGGAAACGGAACATTAATTATCAGCGGCCTATGCTATCTGAAAATATCAGCATATGGGGTCGGGCGAGGCTCAGTTTCGAGATACAGGGTGGAGCTCTGTTCTGGGGATGGCGAGACAGGTGGATATATCCCCAGGGTGTAGTGGATGAGTGCAATCAATGCAGTATCAGATATGCTATCTGAAAATATCAGCATATGAGGTCGGGCGAAACTTAGGTTTGGAGATACAGCCAGGGTGAAGCTCAGTTCCGGGGGTGGGGATATACCCCAGGGTGTAGTGGACGAGTGGGGGGGGGGATTTGGCTTAATGTCACACTCAAGTTTGTTTCACTCATATGGTGACAGTCATAGTGGACTAGTGTAGTCAAGACAGTATCCGATATCATGCTATCTGAAAATATCAGCATATGGAGTCGGGTGAGACTTAGTTTCGGAAATAGAGGGAATTAGGCTATGTTCTGAATGTGGGGAAGAGGGAGATACCCCCAGGGTGCAGTGAATGGGTGGAGTCCATGCAGCATCTGGTATGGCATCTGAAAATATCAGTATATGGGGTCGGGCGAAGCTTAGTACACATGATACATGGTAGAGCTCAAACTTTTACAAAATCTTGAACACAAAACTTGTATCCTGAAATGTTGATGACGAACAACCAGCCAGCCAGACATCAAGCCATAGGACGGCTATTGCTTCGCAATCCGTCCAAAAACTGAATGTACATGTATGTTAGACAGTCTCCTTTGGAATTCGTTCTGCACAAATTGAAGTGTTCTTCTTGGTGCATTGTATTACTAAATTTTGGAATGAAATCCATACTCTGTAATTGAGGATACAATATCAAACAAGCAATAACAGATGTATGTGAAAAGACAAGCCCAAAAACCAAGAGGCTTTCTGTTGCCAGGTGTTTGAGACAACTGGACTTTGACCATGAGCCATAAACTGTCCTCAACTATTTCATGGTTTTCTCAAGACTGTCCATCATATTAACATTTGATGTCAACCCATATTCAAAGTGTTAATGCATGAACACAAAATATCTTTTCTTTACTTTGTTTCTTTACACGAAGTTGCGGTGAAAGGGACATTAAAGGTTATACAAAATGGTCTCAAAATCTGCTACTTTTTTGTGCTAAATTGTTGTAGAGGTGATTATATAGACTTGTTTGACATTTTTGTATGTTTTTAAACTGCCCAAGGTTGAAAATAGCAGCAGTAAAGTGCGACAATTTCATGCCCCTTTGAAAACGGCGAAAGCTGTGACCGCTTGACCTGTGACGTCACAACCTGATTACGATCTCGCTCAAATGCCTGTTGTGACGTCAAAATGTCAGCGACATGACGCTAGAACTCCCACGGTTGGGTGAATCTTTCGTAACAACGCCCGACGTCATAGACTATGACGTTTAGGGCGCAATCGTAATCAGGTTGTGACGTCATGCACCAGAGGTCACGGCTCCAATACGTTTCCCCCCACATGTGTGCTATTCGTGTCCTAAAACCCACCTCGACGACATTATTCGAGAAAAAAATACTAATTTGTTGTTTGGAACACTACTGGGTATGTTTTAATGCAAAGTAGTATAGAGTCATTTGGTATAACCTTTAAGGCTGGACATATGGAATGCTGCAGTAACCTTTATGAATAGGTGGGGGCCCTGAGGGGATGTGGTTTAATGTAACACTCAAAGTTATTTCACCAATATAGTGACAACCAGTTTGAACTCGGAAGCCGGAGTATCCGGAGTGAACCATCAGCCGTCGGCGAGTAACAGGCAAACTTCCACACATGCACCAGCGGGCTCGAACACAGGCCGTTTCAGCAGTGTGGGGCTAGCGATCACCAATCAGCCACTGAGCCCCCTCTCTCTCCCCCCCCCCCCATGAATAGGTTATTGGATTATCATGGATGGTAAAGCTTTCTGATAACTGGACAGTTTGCATGTTAGGACAACCTGGAAATTACAATATACATTGCTATGAAAAGCACCAGGCTAAAAATTGTTATTCCAATCGAACTGTTAGTGTTACTCGCAGAAGTCTGGAGCCATTTACTTGAGGGATTATTATCTGGATTTGCAAATATTACCTTCTGATATTTCAATTTGCAAGTCTGCAGTTCCTCACAGAGCCCACCGCTCTCTTCACTCTTGTGACATCTTTGCGATCTTCAATATGTTTGGTAAATATCGGCTTTGTTAAAAGTTTCGATCCAGTGTCCTCTGAATATAGCATCGCAAATTCTTGATCAATCTGAAAATGAATATGTATTTGCATAAATATTAATTGACAATTGACTGGATAGGACTGTCTGATGGAAATCAACGAAGCAATACTTAATTCCACTGTGACCGAGTATATCAAAAAAATTCCAATTGCCTGAAGGCAGGGTTGTCCTGTAAGATCGAAGGTTGAACGGTTTGGCAGATCATAACACTCCCTTAGCGCATGCGTATTTCAACTGAAGAAGTCGCAAGAAGAACAAGAATGCGATCCTTCCACAGACCTGCATGCCGAATCAAACAGGTTGGGGAAAATACCTTGATCGAGGTATTATACCTTGATAGGGGTATAACACCTCGATCAAGTTATAGGCATATACATCGATGGGTATAGGGCTATGTCAGCCTCTCTCCTTTATATATTTATGGAAAATGCGAACATCCCCACATACCCCGGACTGCATGGATCTTTCAACAGCATCTATGGCTTCATTGTTGGAAGAAGAGAGTCTAATAAGAAGAGAGATATATCAACCGTTACTTCGATAAACCTGAAGCCATCTCAGATAGCCTATGAGTACACTAGCTGGTGTGGTACTAGACTGGATGAGTCTCTATTTCATATTTACTATTTAATAATAGTAACATGATCTTTAATAAATATATACGTTTGATAAATATATAAATAGAATGAAAAAAAATGAAAAAAATTATTTTTAAAATAGAGACTGAACGATTTGATGGGTTTCGTCGTGTAAAGATTCCATCTGGAGGCGTGGTTAATCTGGACGATTGACATGTTTTTATCTTCGGTCGCAACATTTGTATCAATTTCATTCTAACGCCATACTGTGACGTCTCGGCAGTAACGTCATTCCCATTGTTGAGGTCACCGGTAGTAACGTCATTCTCATTGTTGACGTCACATGAACGCATTGCTTCCAGCGTGCGTATATGAACGAACCAATCAAATCATTTGAGTTGGGGGCGGGGTCAGAATACGGAGTTTTCATTGGTGACAAAAAATGCACAGTATATTGTGCATTTTTTCTTGCAGTTAGCTCCCTTGTGACGTTCCGTCCAGTCCCTGTTTCAAGCATTTCTTAATAGGCAGAGTTACTTCCTCTTGTTTCCCGTTTAAAATACATTATGAAACAGGGGCTGGATCCAGTCTAGTGTGGTACGAGAAACAAAACTTGTGTGGAGTATGTCTTGGACTGAAAACTTTTGTATATGCCTGACCGGTTTCGAACTGTGGGTTCACATCAGAGGCTGAAGAAAGGGTCGTGAAGGCGGCTTTATATATGCTGTAACGGTTGGCCTGTGTAGTCAAGCGTTGGCAGGCAGTTGGCCTGAGTAAACACAAGGTTGGCAGGGGGGTTGACCGGTTGGCCGGCGAGTTGGCCGGTTGACCGGCGAGTTGGCCCGTTGACCGGCGAGTTGACCGGTTTGTGTATAATGGATGGCGTCGGCCGGCACTGTGTTTCAGTGGGCTGTTCGTCACCTGTGTCAGCAGGTTGTCGACTGGAAAAGCAATATAAGCCAATGGGAAACCTTAATAAATAAGGAACAAAGTACTGGAAGGAATATAAAATGTTTATATACGTGGAGCCAGAACAATGAAATGTCATTGTTTTTAAAAATGATTGTCCAGGACAGAGTCCCAATGTGAAAACGAAGTGTCCGTTTAAAAGTTCGTCCGTGGCTCTTATAGGCTATGCGAGAAGTGTGCCCTTTGTGTTTGGTCCCGGCGACCAGGTGATTTACCGTTGTGACGGTTGGAGGAAGTAATGTATAATTAGAAGAGAGATATATATCAACCGTTACTTCGATAAACCTGGAGCCATCTCAGATAGCCTATGAGCACCCTAGCTGGTGTGGTACAGGAAACAAAACTCGTGTGGAGTATGTCTTGGACTGGAAACTTTTATATACGCCTGACCGGTTTCGAACTGTGGGTTCTCATCCGAGAAGGAAGAAAAGGGTCGTGAAGGCGGCTTTATATATGCTGTAACGGTTGGCCTGTGTAGTCAAGCGTTGGCAGGCAGTTGGCCTGTGTAAACACAAGGTTGACAGGAGGGTTGACCGGTTGGCCGGCGAGTTGGTCCGTTGACCGGCGAATGGATGGCGTCGGCCGGCACTGTGTTTCAGTGGGCTGTTCGTCACCTGTGTCAGCAGGTTGTCGACTGGAAAAGCAATATAAGCCAATGGGAAACCTTAATAAATAAGGAACAAAGTACTGGAAGGAATATAAAATGTTTATATACGTGGAGCCAGAACAATGAAATGTCATTGTTTTTAAAAATGATTGTCCAGGACAGAGTCCCAATGTGAAAACGAAGTGTCCGTTTAAAAGTTCGTCCGTGGCTCTTATAGGCTATGCGAGAAGTGTGCCCTTTGTGTTTGGTCCCGGCGACCAGGTGATTTACCGTTGTGACGGTTGGAGGAAGTAATGTATAATTAGAAGAGAGATATATATCAACCGTTACTTCGATAAACCTGGAGCCATCTCAGATAGCCTATGAGCACCCTAGCTGGTGTGGTACAGGAAACAAAACTCGTGTGGAGTATGTCTTGGACTGGAAACTTTTATATACGCCTGACCGGTTTCGAACTGTGGGTTCTCATCCGAGAAGGAAGAAAAGGGTCGTGAAGGCGGCTTTATATATGCTGTAACGGTTGGCCTGTGTAGTCAAGCGTTGGCAGGCAGTTGGCCTGTGTAAACACAAGGTTGACAGGAGGGTTGACCGGTTGGCCGGCGAGTTGGTCCGTTGACCGGCGAGTTGACCGGTTTGTGTATAATGGATGGCGTCGGCCGGCACTGTGTTTCAGTGGGCTGTTCGTCACCTGTGTCAGCAGGTTGTCCACTGGAAAAGCAATATAAGCCAATGGGAAACCTTAATAAATAAGGAACAAAGTACTGGAAGGAATATAAAATGTGTATATACGTGGAGACAAAACGATTGTCCAGGATCGAGTCCCAATGTGAAAACGAAGTGTCCGTTTAAAAGTTCGTCCGTGGCTCTTATAGGCTATGCGAGAAGTGTGCCCTTTGTGTTTGGTCCCGGCGACCAGGTGGTTTACCGTTGTGACGGTTGGAGGAAGTAATGTATAATTAGAAGAGAGATATATCAACCGTTACTTCGATAAACCTGGAGCCATCTCAGATAGCCTATGAGTACCCTAGCTGGTGTGGTACGGGAAACAAAACTCGTGTGGAGTATGTCTTGGACTGGACACTTTTTTATATGCCTGACCGGTTTCGAACTGTGGGTTCTCATCAGAGGCTGAAGAAAAGCGTCGTGAAGGCGGCTTTATATATGCTGTAACGGTTGGCCTGTGTAGTCAAGCGTTGGCAGGCAGTTGGCCTGTGTAAACACAAGGTTGGCAGGAGGGTTGACCGGTTGGCCGGCGAGTTGGCCGGTTGACCAACTGCCTGCCAACGCTTGACTACACAGGCCAATATCTCTTGGGCTTGCGAGCTGAAAGCGTGCGCACACTATTCACGAAACAGTCTCTTTGATTACGTCACACTGGCGTAATCAAATTCACATTCAATTCCACAAATTCACATCTGCACTTTTGTGCCAAATTTTTCAATCAGATTTTTTTCCAATTAGGCCATCATGCAATTTTCCCGCAAATAGACCCATGGTTGTCTGACATGAGGGTCAGTATGCCTCCCCACTTCGCCCTGGTAGAGTTAATGTATTCCATTAGCTTTGCGTTGAAAGCATACAAATATAATTTTGTGAAAATATTCCAAATGTATTGTGAACAAGTATGAGTATTGTCAGAAGCAAATCATCGTGTTTGCTCATGGTACCGTATTGTATGAACATCTGCGCAAACTCAGTCAGATCAAATCTCGACAGAGATAGCTAGGTCATGTAACAAACGGTCATGTGCGTATGTGTGTAAGAGGATGAACTACTATTGTGGAAACGTTATTTAGCCCCAGATCCTAGCAGGAGTGTAGGGCGGGGTGCATAATACAAAATTGTCTTACCTATCTAAGCAACAAAAATTTATCATCATCTCAGATTTGATTAATTTTAAGTTAATTGACGTAATCATACAGCCTAATGGGTAAATTCTAAATCGCGGTCATGACGGTCATCTGGAAGTCGCATTTTAATGTTTTTTAATCCTTCTAACTATTTTATTCCGACAAAGAATCATATGTATTATAATTATTAGTTTCGGACAAAATAACGGAGAAATTAATTATAATGAAAATTGGCTACAATTTATTTAAACTACCTTCAGGGAAGGTGACGTCACTGTGCCGTCATTAGAGCGGATATTGTTACTATTATCACATTCGCGTGTACATTTTCACCTCCTAACCGAAATGGTTAAACATACCAGCATTCGGGGAAATGAAGCGGGGGTGGGGGGAGGTGGTCTTCAGTATACTTAAGTCATCGTTAATGGTTTCCTCCTTAAAAGCTAAATATTTCTCGCAGAAAGTTCGTTTCACTCATCCTAGGTATACAGGCAGAGATCAGCACCCAAATTAGTCTGGGAACAAGCAAATTCGGATTCAACACCCACGGATTGCCCTGAAACTACTTGTTACCAGCTTGCTATACAAAATGCCGCAACATCTATACCTCCTGTGCCTATTTCAAAATAAATCAGAATTGTGTTAGCTTGCCTCTACTTCATCATACAGGCCCACGTGGAGTAATTTGAAATCGGAATATGTTGTTGTATGTACAAATGTACATCAGTTCAACAAAAACACTGTTGATTTTAATCGAAAGAAACTGACGAATAATACACCAAATGTATTGCAAAACGTAACCAAATAATAATATAATTAAAATATATGTAACAAAAATATAACATCGAAATATAATGTCCAGCTGGCGCCATCAATCCACGAATGATTCGTACACAAGTTAGCCTGGAAAATAGGATAATGTACCGTTATCACGGAGGAGAAACAACTACCTCTACTTCCGGGATTTCGCCAAAATTTGCCATGCTTGCGGGTAAAGTAACTTTATCTTCCGGGAAAAATGGCTGATTCTAACGCCCTGGGAACAGATGGAGGTCAATCTTCCGACAATTCAGACGAACTGTCTAAGTAAGTAGCAGAGATATAGCTACCAGTTGGTGATAGAGATTCTTATGAACCTATAGAGGCTTAGAACGAGCTGTATTGTTGTATAGATGTTTCTGTATAATCTTCACAAAATAGGCAGTCAATTGTGCAAGCGAACATTTGTCAAATACACGCGAGTTAATTGCACGCCAGTTTGTCTTCAATCTTCGGTTATATGACGGATCGTCAACTGTATAGCAGGGTAGACCCATTGGTGTTTGAACTATATGCTACCGAACGTTTTTTCCACGTACATTTCATTATTCCGCACTTTTGGTGATATTATCCAGTCTTCCGGGTGCACTTGCTCATGCTTCCGGGTAATCGATAAACATTTTCACCATTTCCAAGCACCCCCCCCCCCGCCAACCCGCCCTTGGGTTTTCTTCAGGCTCAGCAGGCTTAACATACGCCTTCATTTACTGCATTCATGTGGCCAGCCTGTCATGTGAGAATTTTCCATCAGATGCACAGCGCTCGTCGTACATCACCTTTCTCGATTGCGAGAAATTACATCGGTGAGCCTAGGCTTATGTTTCGGAGTACCGGTACCGGTGAGTCAGTTTTGAGCACTGACCCGACTGACGCCGTACTTACTACAATACACTCCGTCGCGTTTCATCACTGAAAAAATGACCGACCTTCTTGCTGTGGTTACGTACAGTTTCACCGGGTATCAAGTTTATTTCACTCACATATGCAAGCGTCAACTCCTGGATCATCGTTTTCCTTCAGCAAAACCGTGAAAGAAAACCGTGATAGCTACTTTTCAACCTGAGAAATGTTTGGCGCGTGCGCAATGGGAGGCAACTGCGTCGCAAGAGAGGAGTATTTATCGTGTGCAACGCTATGCCGTGAAAAATTGCTATGTTTCGCGGTACAGCAAGACAGACTATCAATATCATGGGACATCACGATTTACAGAAGAACACGTGATAGGCTTTCATCTTTTGAATATTCGTGGAATTTACATGAGGTATAATAATTTAGTCTATTGTGCAATTAGGCTTGCCTTTTCATTTTATGCTAAATGGTCACCCATAATATATTTGCGAAGCTCTCATTTCAGTATAATTATTATTCACAGCAGCTATCCGTTCATCTGTTTGCAGATGGCTAGACATGTTAGATTCGGAATCCGGTATGTCAGATATACATTCTCTGGACGATAGCGTTGGGTCGTTACATCTGTCGGTGACTGAAAACCCTCAAGTGACAAGCTCACCGAAACAGCCAACCAACATGCCGCCGATAGGAAGAGCCTAGCTTCTGAATTTACCTGCTCTTATTGTCAATTATTGTTTGCTCGAAATTTCAACCTCAAGAGACATCTGTAAGTGCATAGTGGTAAGACGATTTCTTGCAATCAGTGCGAGAAGATGTTCTCCGAAAATTTTGAGTTCAATCGACATGTTCAGCGTACTCATAGTGGACCAGTCCACACTGCAAAAAAATTGAGTAAAGGTTTACTTGCTTACTGTTAACATATATTTATATAGGTAGATGATAACACTAAATATGGAAACATAACCCATTTAATGTAGATAAGCATTTATTTATGTAAACGTTAAACTGAAGTACGTAAACATTTGCTTAGTCAGTAATCCAATATGGAACAGGGTAAATTTGTCTACTTAATTTAGTGAACATTTTCATGCAAAGTTATACTTATGTAAATTTGTCTATACTTAATTTAGTGAACATTTGCAGGCTAAGTTATAGCCTACTTATGGAAATTTGACTACATTTCCATGCAAAGTTATACTTGTGGAAATTTGCCTATACCGAGTTTGTTATGTTTCGCAAAAGAGGACATGAAATTAAAAAATACACATCTACCCTTACCAAAATAAAATGTATGGATAATGTATGGAAAATGTATGGCTGGTGTATGGGGTGTATGGGAACTGTATGGATCCTGTATGGAAGATGCATGGGCAATGGTGAAATGGTAATGTCAAATGTCTGGTAAATGTATGGGAAAAACATAGGATTTTCAGAACTGTATGGCAAATGTATGAGAAATGTATGGAAAATGTATGGAACTCTCAAAATTTAAAGTACAATGTATGGAAAATGTATGGCGTGTACTGAAAATACCAAGTCCTCCTGTATGGAAAATGTATGGACAAAAGGGCAAAAATAAAATTTGTATATGTCATTGTATGATAAGTGTATGGGTTCCTTGAACGTGATAAAACAGTGGTCAAACTCGATGTAAGGCATATGTATGGGAACGCTAAAAAGATGAAAATATTAAAGATTAATGTATGGAAGCTACCTGGGTCTTTTTGAAGACATGACAATCAATGATTTATTTGGCTGTACAATACAGGATTTATTTTGCATCAACAGAGTCAATGTATGTAAAATGTATGGCAAGCTTTCTTTAGATAAAATCGATTAAGAAAATATATGGAACATGTATGGGACTTCTTGAAGATAAGAAAAATGAGAAAGTATTGATATGGGACATTCTTTGCATTCAATAAGTCACTTGATGGGAAATGCATGGCGAGATTTCCTATGAAAATAAAACAGACTGAATGTATGAAATATGTATGGGTTTCTTGTGCTTTGTGGTGAACGCCACGAGTTGAAGTCACAAGCCATTCTCTTAGACACAACGGACGTATCAGTGGCTCTAAACAAATGCTCAGCTGTTCTATCAATTACAGTGCCGTGATCGCCACCCGCGCAACTAGGGGATTTTTAACCTAGGCCTCAATGGAGCGTAACAGGTTTTTCCTAAAAATCTTCTCTCATACTTGAGATATATTTCTACAACTTGGCGAAGTAAAAGATAATACATCCGTTCAAAGTATGTGTTAAAAAATCAGAGCTGAACTAGCCTTTTTCGATTTTTTTTTCCATTTACTTCTGTGTTAAAATTAGGCTTTTCAGAGGGAGGAAAATCACCAGTGACGTCATTGTATCATAGAGAATTGCTGAACGAAAAGTCTGGTTCCCAATCCACAATTCTCAGATAGAAATGAAGGGAACCAGTCTGAAAACAAGTTCAACACAGAAGTGTGATGCTGTCACGTTGTACCATCGCTATAAGCCACATTCTGTTATAATGAACAATCACCTATAGAATATAGGCAAAAAATGCAACCCATTCATAACACTTTCAATAAAGTCTCCCCAAGAACTATTTTAACCGAAGCACGCAGTATGGACTGATTCCAGAAATTTTGACAGTGAACAGTCACGCGGTAAATTTCCAAAATAACAACAACAACATAATTTCAACAACAGTGGTGGCGATGTTACAATTTCATGGATATGATTATTCAGACCGAAGAGGCATCAGAAAGACGAAGAACAATCGAAGGCGGACAATACAGGTACGTATTCTGATTTCCTGATGTTTCTCTGATCGTTATTTACTTGAATTGAAACAACCGCCACGTCATCGTCAGATCGTTGAAATATAATTTATGTATTTCATGATCTTACTCCCGACCCAACTCAACTGTTGTGAAATGTACGGATTATTTTTTTATTTCGAGCTATAAAAGTCATCAGTAGCTATACTCTGCGGAAAGGACCGGGGTGATCATTATTTAATCAGTTGTTGAGATCTATCGGTAAAATTATCCACTTGTAAAACCTGAACATCAGAACATGTCAGCAACTCGATCTATATATTCCCCGCCCCCCAACCCCACTCATCATGATCATGCACTTATCATGCACTGCCCGGGACGTATTCCACCTTTCCCCTCCAGTAGCTCCCGTCCAATTTCCACAGGATATTCTCCAAGGAAAATCCCCCCCCCCCCACCTTTCAAGACATGATGATGTACGGTAGTTCGTTTACCATCACCATTCACCCTGCAGAAGATGTGTTATTACTTTCGTTCTGCAGTGCCCTTCAAAATCTTACTCTGTTCCGAGTGGCGAGGTTCTGTATGGCAAACTTGCCTCTGGGGATCGCCTTTGTTTTCCAGATGCCAGGTGATCTCGAGGCGAAGCCTGGCTTCGCCATGGGACCTTGCTACTCTATCTTCACAAGCCCAGGTAAATCCTAAATCCTCGCAGAGGGTTTACCTGGATATTTTTGGTGATTCAAAAGAGTTTTTGAGTTGTTGCCTCTATTATACAACCTCATACATTTCATCCCCTGCACTTGTTTTAAATTAGCATGTCGGTATCTCACCTCAAGCCTACGGTTTGACTTCCGATGACGTTTTCAGTCCAACATCAAAGTAGTTTGGCCAGCAATGGAATTCGAACATGTCACATCTCATAACTCACAGCGGATTGGTGTAATGAGCTAGCTTAGCACGTTCACTGATTGGTTTGATTTAGAGGAAACCCCTTCATCTATTTATATCCAGAACTGCTATATGAGTATCAGCTTACTAACCAAGCCAGAGTATCGATCTTAACAGATCGATCGATACACTCACTGGCTCACAAGGATGCTCTACTCCAGAGCGAGATCGATCTTTGTTTCTGGAATTCAGAGCGTCATAATAAATAAGCATATGAAAAAGTGAAAGCTATGACAACCCAAATTTTTCTTCATACCAGGCCGTACATAACACATTAGTATTTTATGGAAATTCTGCCTCTTTTACCCTACATTGCAGACACCTTAAACCCACTGTACTGGTGTGCTGTTGCAAACAGACCTAGGCCAATCCAGGTTTGATTTTGACTGGGTTAGCACAGATATGGACAAATATTAAGTTTACTAATATCTGACATTGTCAATCAATCACAACACCAGAATTGTGTCAATGTTTACTGTTGACTTTGGTAAATGCACCTCATTCCCAGTCCATTCCATGGCCAAATTCAACTTTTTAATTACCCTTTAGTGTTCATCTGTTGCGAGCAATCATCAAGGTAAGTTTGAAATGTTGATTTCCCACTCACTCCTGTCATGCCTTTAACAGCATGCATGCAGAAGTCTGACATTCCCTATATACCGACAGGTAGACACATGTACCATCACTGCATGGCATCAGATCCTGCAGTTGGACGGTGTGACATTATTGATGTTCAGTTATGGATCTGGAGTGGGGGGGGGAGGGTTACAGCTGAACCACTGGTAATTATAATGCATCTCTCTGTATCTTGTAACAAAAACAACTGATTTTCCTCATCTAGGCTAATTAAAGCACAGTAATTGGACAGTTTGAATTCACTGAGATTATCATATCCATCATATCCATGGTAGCAGAGTTAGATACAGGGTATCATAGCACCCTTAAAAAGGACACAACTATAAATCAAATGACCATTTTTCCACAAGATTGACCTGGGATGTCGTGCACACCGCAGGTCATGGTAAGAATAAGCCTCACGGCTCAGCGCCTCAGGGAGCTTGTCGTAAGAGGCGACTGAGGCACCTGTGGGGTTCCCCGATGTGAAAAAGAATTGGCCCCCACCCATGTGGTTCCTGGGTGGGAAAAGGAATAGAACCCAACGCCGTGAGATGACTGAAATATAGTTGAAAGCGACGTTAAATCATATTCATTCACTCACTATAACTACATGTACATGTATTTCACCCTTCTTAGCCTGGCCATCAGTTCTTAGTGGTAGTTATCGCAGCAGTTCCTCAGCTTATAATCACTTTTCAGAAGAATATACTAAATTGGCAAACATCTTCACACACCAAGTCGAACACTTTGCCTAATCGCCTTGACAGTTAGTGGGCTATTACAGTTTCTCTTCAGAATAAAATTTTGGTGATGTCATAGCTGGTGATGTCTCCATTTTCGGAGAGACTCGAACAGAAATTAGTGACCGTGTGTGACATATTAAAAATTCAAATTTGATTGAATTTTCCAGTTTTAAAAGTGATGCAACCAACCACTGCATGTCATTATATTTGGAGTTCATAGAAAAGCCTGGATGCCTGGTGGTGTTGGCTATGACAAAACCTGCCTTTCTGGGTTGAAGAATTTATCCATTCAGTAGGTCAAGGGAAATGTTAGTCAAGTATTTACCTTGATAAGTGAAGATGGCAAAATGCAGAAATTTGGCTAACTTGCATGACTTGGCTGATATGGCCAGTAAAGGCTGATTTTTGTACTGCAGTTTGACTTTTGTCATACATTATGATTATTCTGAATAGAGAGAACACCCAATAAGAGGGAAGACCTCAATGTCTATGACAATGATACAGACTCTGACTGTAAGCTTACTTATATAATATTGGGTGAACTGTGGGCAACAGGAATGTGATATGTTATAAGCAAAACGAGGAAAATACTGGGTGAATTTACTGGCATTTATAAATTTGTGATCATGGCATTCAGCATATTTAGTTAACGCCAAAGAAAGAAAATCTTTTGTTTCAACTCTTAAGTGGTGCAGTGATGTGACTTTTCCATTTGTTAAATCATAGTATTAGTAATACCTAGAATCTTGACGAATACTTTTGAACAGCTAATACCACATTAGAGGCAAACATGACAACTACAAAATTGATATCACGTGTTTTCATCAAGGGAGACAACTTTGCCCAATGCTGATTTTTCTTTCCAAAAAAAAAAACATTTTGCGGGCATGGACCAGCAATGTTGTAACACATGGATTGGGATAATATATAACCTGCAGAATTGCCTAGTTTCTCTTGATTCTGCAATGAACTGTAGGCTACTGAATAAATTGTAAAAAATCATATGCCACTGAGACGAGATATTTCTGTATTTTGATCTAGTCAAATCTATATGTATGGTCAAGTAAAAACTTGTTCTGTCAGACTTGTATTGAAAGTTTTCATAGTCATGCTCTTTGAAATGGATTTTGTAATTGAGAGAATTTATTTTCATCTCTTTCAGATGATCAATTTCAAAGGAATTCAAGGATGTACTTTTACCAGGAAAACAAGTTTGCTATTCAGGTGTCCAGTTCTGTCAATGAGATTCTGAAACTGGCAACAAAGTCTCTCTTCACAAAAGAGGAGCTTGGGTCTTCAAATTTCACAGGATTTCATGGGAAGACTCCACTTATCCCAAAGTGGCAACAATAGGACAGGTATGTTTTATATATTGATTACATCAGGGAAGTTTGTTGAGTCCAACTATACAGCAATAATAACAGCAGTACAGTTTCAGTACATTTCTACCAATGTACTGAAATAGATCCACACTGAAACTGTAACAGTATTAAAACATTACAGGACTGACTGCACTGAAATCATACAGTACTCAACTAGTACTGAAATGTTAGTCAGTACTGTACTATTTCAGTACAGTGTGACGCACTTAGTGCATATAGCCTACAACACAAGGTTATTTCATGGATAATAACTTCTTTAGTGCTGTCGAGCTGACAATCAACTTGGAGATAATTCCAACTTTTAATCAGTTTTTAAACGTTAAGCTCCACAGCGGTGAAGAAGTTGTTATCCATAGAATAGCCATGTGATGTCATTGCTTGCAAGTACACTCACTAAAGAGCCAGGATTTTTTATATGGGTATGCATTCGGATATCACACTGCATGTTTCAATGCCAGTATAAATGCCGCCACAGCCTAGTCCGAATGTCTCTTCGTCTGTGACCTCATCATGCACATCTGTTCTATAATGAGACGCCTCATTCAATTTCCTACCCTCCGAACAATTATGCTTGCCCCAGTTCCCCGTGGTTTATGACCTCATCATGCACATCTGTTATATAATGATACACCTCATCCCATTTCCTACCACTCCATCCCCCCTCAAATATGCTTGCCCTAGTCTCCTGTAATTTATGCGAAGTGTTCATTTGCTAAAGAGTGCACCAAGGTTTGAAAACTACGGGCATGGCGGGTGCACATATATATACTCAGGTTATATATATATTTTAAGTTACTGAATAATAATGATAGTATCTGACCAAGTCGGTATCATTTGATTAGTGGCTGATGTCCACAGCTTCTCGATCTCATCATATGTCTCCTGAACAAAAGCCCGCCCAAACCCCTGAAGCCTCAAATATTTCAGGAGCTCACCTCATGCTACACTCATTCAACCCATCCACTACCTTGGAAACATGTTTCTACCCCTGGGGCACTGAGCCCCACCTTCTAATTCTATCTCCGCAACCCAGCCTCGCTCAATGCTATACCCTTAAATATTATGGGAGCTCAGATCATAATACACTTATTCAACATATCCACAGGGATTCATTCACGTCAGTTCTACGTACCGAATTTCGGTTCGTAGATTGAGTTTAAAAACTCAATTTTTCAGTTCAAAACTGATTTTTTTTGAGTAAAAAATCCATATTTTTCACCAAAATATTTATACTCAATTTGTGTGTTGCAAACTGAATTTTCCAGCCTTGTAAATTCGCAATTTCCAAGCCTGGCCTGTTGAGGAGCTCCATCGCGGTCCTAATTTTCTTTCGAGAAGCGTCATTTTCGCGCACCTCGGCTCGTCATTGTATGTTGTTGTTGTTGTTACAATACCAGCAAGCACTGTTCTTGGGCCGCATTAGGAAAATCTATTTGATATAATGCCTGCCTCACCTCATGACTTCCCAAGAACAGTTTCCCAGTCTTTCCCTGCCTTTATTCAATGAAAGTATACTTTTATAAACAAAGTATTTCCTGCCAACTTCTCCGTTTTTCATGAATGGAAAAGCAGATGGAAGCCAAATGTTATTTTCTACCTTTTTCACAAAAGAGTTCCAATCAACTTTGGGACAGTCTTGTACTCATTTAACAAGATTGTGACACACTGTCACTTCATTATGAGCATTTAGTAGGCCACTTATTTACAAAAAAAATATAAATAGGTTTGTGAACAGCTTATTTCTTTACAAACTTCAAGAAAAATATTGTTTTATCATTGCAAAGTATTTTACTTTGTCATTGATATAATTTGTGAATAATTGTTTTATTTAGCAAAGCAGGATGCCTGCTACTAAGTTGTAAATTTTATGTATTCTATTTAGTACAAAACTTTGTGGGGAAAAATCACGCTGGTTCGTAAAAAATTTATATACTCAACTTTAGGGGGAAAAATGCCGATAAATTTAATTTTAACTCAATTTGACTGTAAAAAAACTCAATATTCCGGACTTCGGTTCGTAAAATCTGGACTTCTATGAATCCCTGATCCACCACCCTCAGCAACATGTCCCCACCCCCAAGACACCAAGCCATACCCTCTATCTCTCAAACTAATCTTCGCCCGACCCTGTACCCTCATATTCTTGGAGCTTACATCATGCTACATGTACACTAAGCCTCATCCAACCCTATACCCGAAAATATTCTAGGAGCTTACTTCATGCTCTACCCTCGGCATCATGACCCAACTGTAAGGCACAGAGCCCAACCTTAAGAGGATAGATCAACGAATGGGTGATGCAGTGCCAGGACTTGATTGTTTTCTTTTTGCTGAACAAAATTGATCTCTCACACTTTCAGGATGCATTACAAGCCGGAAATGTGTAGACGCCAGCAGAGGTAGAACCAAACCATCTCAGAAGAAAAAACAACAGAAGCCATCAAAGTCACCTGCCTCGGTTCCCTTTCGCTCATCATCCATAAAGGCAATCGCCACCCAGAAAAAGGGTACAAGACACCTAAGGTCCTATTCAATTGACGGACATCATCAGATTCCAGTAGCGATGAATCTGGAAGTGCATCCAACAGTGCATACTCAGTGTGAGACTTTTATGGATAAAACATGGGACTGTACAAGCATAACTGTGGTGATTTAATGAAGTTGCTTTTTTTTGTACTATATAAATTCATCCTCAGCGGATCCACTTATTTCATTTTTTTTGCTAAATATAAAGAGACACAAGACTGGATTCCCCTTCAAGATCTTCGGAAATGACATTTCCACTTTGTGGAGGGGACATGTGCTTTTAGTGTTTTTGAAGTGGACAACTTCCTTGTCTGGTTATTAGAGGGTTTGCCTCAGCAAGCAGATGGATATTCTTTTACCCTGACTACGATGGATGTAAATACTTGTGTGTGTCCTGGCGGTTGGGGGGGGAGGGGCATTATAATTGGGAGTCGGTTCATGGCCACCAGTCAATTTGTAAGTCACCAAGCAATTCAAAAATGCCGGTGAACAAGTATACATGTGTTCGAATAAATATTTGAGTAAATAAGATTTTCTAGTGTTTTCTTCATATGCGAATACCACTTACCCCAGATTTATATTGGCCATAAGTTCGATTGCAGTTTGTGCATACAGTATGTGACATATTTTCATGTGAGGCAATGGGTATATGCTGGGTATGTGGATGTGCCCATACGTATGCCTTACAGGTATGGGTCCGACCATGCAACTTGTATGGGCATGTATGGGGATATCAATTTTCCATACACTACCCATACATAATTTTTGTTATTTGGACTGTCCCATGCACGTGGGATATGTATGGGCTCTACCACACATCTTGTATGGGCATGTATGGGGGATGCAATTTTCCATGCGTTACCCATACATGATCTTTTGATATACAGATTGGCCCATACATTTGCCGTACATGTATGGATGCTACCATAAATCTTGTATGGGCATGTATGGGAAAAGCAATATTCCATACATTACCCATACATAATCTTTTGATCTACAAACTGGCCCATACATTTGCCATACATGTATGGATGCTAGCATACATCTTGTATGGGCATGTATGGGGAAAGCAATATTCCATACGTTACCCATACATGATCTGTTGATATACAGACTGGCCCATACATTTGCCGTACATGTATGGATGCTACCATACATCTTGTATGGGTATGTATGGGGAGAGCAATATTCCATACGTTACTCATACATAATCTTTTGATATACAGACTGGTCCATACATTTGCCGTACATGTATGGATGCTGCCATACATCTTGTATGGGTATGTATGGGGAGAGCAATATTCCATACGTTACCCATACATAATCTTTTGATATACAGACTGGTCCATACATTTGCCGTACATGTATGGATGCTGCCATACATCTTGTATGGCCATGTTTGGTGAAAGAAATTTTCCATGCGTTGCCCATACATGATCTATTGATATATGGATATATCCATGCATATTCCACACATGTATGGGTCTGTATGGGGAAACACTTTCCATACATTACCCATGTAAAATCTTTTAAATGGACATTGTCCCATACATTTGCCAGACACGTATGGAATCTACCGCACGTGCAGGGAGCCTTGTATGAGAATTACCTGGGTAATCTTGTATGGGCATGTATGGGAAAAACACTTTTCCATACACTACCCATGCATGATCTTTCAAACTATGGACTAATCCATACATCTGCCAGACGTATATGTAATGTACCATTTTGCCAGGAGAAGAAATTCTCCATACAGTGCCCATACATGATCTTTATCTAGGTGAATTATCCCATACATCTTCCATACATGCTGGGGAACAATGTATGGGAATTGTATGGACTGCCTCGAAAGAGCGACGTGAAGAGACTTCCCATGCGCTGCCCGCCCATACATATAACTTTAGAATAAAATTTGTGCCATACATTTCCCATACATGTCCATAGTTGCCAAATGCGGAGGCGTTTTTATTTTCAATACATCCATATATTTCCCATACATTTTTAGGTTAACAGTCCCCTTTTAAAATTTTTTCAAGTTGATGTATGGGGTATGTGCGGAAAATTGCTTTTACCATACATTCCCATACCCATGCATTTTCCATACGTTTCCCATACATTGTCCATACATTTTTTTTTGATAAGGGTATGTGTGGCGTTGTATATTTATTGCACGGTTGGGGAGGGAGCACATATCATATGGTTATAATAGGGCAGCAAACATAATTTGAGTGTGAATGGAACGGTGTGCTCACGCGGAGGACGTTTCAACGCTCAGCTAGTGATCAAAAGTAGGGGAGACTACTCGAGTGTCTGGAGATGGCGCTGTCGTCTGCAGGGTTTGTACGCCGGGAGGAAACGAGAGACGAAGGGGCTGCATGTGCAGGTAAATTGAGGCTGTAAATTTCTGGATTTCACAACAAGCATTATAATTTAACGCCTGAAATAACTTCTGTGATGTTCTTTAATATATTATGCATGTGTCAAACTGTATTTATGATCTGCATGTGTTAACCAAACGATGCAGAGAAACGAACGAAGATGACAAAGGATTGAATTCCAGTTTACATGGTCACTGATGGAAATCACTTCGGTCAGAAAGGTACATCTGGGCTGAAAAATGTCCTGCGACGAAACCTGTTTTGTAGCAAACGCTCGCGTAACTTACGAGTGAGCAACTGTTTTGGTTTTGATATGTTAGACTGGGGCGAATTAAATTTCTGCCATTTTGTGACATTGGTGACGGTGTCTCGTCAAATTATGAAGGGCCGCCAATGGTGACGCTATTATGTAGGTCATATAAGTTATTCGCGGCAAACTTTAACTGATTTAAGTACACCTATACTGCAATTTGTCAAGTTTATGCAAAAAACGTAGAAGTTTTACTGACTTTGTTTAAGGTTTATGGAATTTTGTAAAACTGTGTCATCAGTAGGGAATGGTCACGTCATGATTTATGTCACGCCTGGGATAGAAAATTGAGAGATTTTGGTTACGCCATTGTACTGATCTCAAAATGTTATTCTCGCTTGTGCACACAAATCAGTTTTTGATAAAACTTTAACATCATTTTGCATAATATAATAGCGACTGATTTTTCTTATTGCTGTCATATTCTTGTGTGGAGTGGGCCAAAAATGAAAAAGATTTGATGTATTTTACACTATTTTTTCTTCTTCTCTACTTCACAAGTTGGGGTTGTGTCAGGGATGGAAATAAGGGTCAGTGATCAGCAGCAATAATTGATCAAATTTTGATGAAAATGATGATGGTCGCAATATGGAAAAGTAGTTTTGCTGATCAAAAATGGAAGAATGACTGATCAAAGTATTTTTCTTTGTTTCCAAAATGGCAACCCTGTATCTATGAACTGGATAAAATTTGTGACTTATACAAGATTTTCCCCAGCATCACTGTTTTTAAATTTACTTTAAAACACTGCATATGCAGCTGAAACTCTAAACAATGATTATGTACAGTTTTAGACTATTGTCCTTATGGATTGAGACCAAACTTAAGATTGTCAGGGATTCATACACATCCAGTTTTGTCACCGAATTTAGTTAAAAGCTGAATCTGTGCAATTAAAAACTCAAATGTACACATTTTGAAGTAGAAAAAACTGAAGTTCAGTTGAGTTTGATAAAGCAAAGCATTGAGGGAATTTTGGAAACCCCCTTTGAATTAAAATGTTCACATGATCTTACACACTTAGAAAATAGGGTTCATGTAGGGTGATTTATAGAACCTTATGATTCTATTTTGAACCCCAGGGTTCATTCCGTTAAAAAGAGGTTCAATGACTGGTATTAAGGTGCTATATTGAACCCTCAGAGTTTATGTAAATCAGTCTTTTTATTATTATTTATTATTATTATTATTATTGATCCGATGATAATTCAAAATAATGTGTTTCTATACTACAGTCGTAACATCGTGCTCCGAGTGAAATTTATCGATGAGAAAAAGATCACGTGCGCTCGAGAACTTCAACATTGACGGGAAATAGAAGCCATCCTGGTCTGCAACATTCGTGGCGCAGCACAGTGTACAATTCTATAGGAAACGTTGAAGGATTGCAGGTATGTAAAACTTGTCAAAAGGTAATCGTTGTTTCGTTAAAGACATGTTTATTAAAATAAATAACAACAAACTTGTGTTAGAAGACGTATGATTTTATGATTTTCCAAATTCCCGTCAATCACTGTACATTCATGCTGTTTCAACTTTCATTCAAGTAGGTCCTACGAACAGCGGGTGTTGATCACTCATGACAGCGCCGGTTTGCTGAAATTTATTTCTTTATATTATATTTCTTTTCAATTTGAATAAAATAATAAAAACCTTTTTTTAAACACCATATCCTGGGTCAAGAAATCTAGTTGGAGCTCTTTGACTCATTTCTATAAAAAAAGACCTGTGATGAGTGAGGTACTGTTTGGGCATACTGAGAAACTGAAATTTTGCAAGCCTAATGACCTCTTAAACATACAGTGCTTATGTTGTTTTTTCTTTTGATATGTTGACTGGATTTATTTCTCTCTTTTTTTTAGTTGTATGAGTGATGCAGCGGTCTCTGAAGATGCAGAAAGCATTAAAGTACAGATTTCCATTGTAAATGAAGAATCAAAGAAAATCAGGCCCGACTTGGACATCATAGAGGAACAGCTAAAGAGGGTTGTTCATGCTTCTCTACAAGACCTGTCCGACTCGAGTAGTGAAGACATGATATATTGAAAAAATTTCCTTGGCTACAGAATCCCAGATTTGTTGGCATCATTTTTAGCTCTGTTATAATGTAAGGTGAGTTATTATGATCATGTGGAGAGATAGGCAGAATATGTGCCTGGTTAAGCTCTTTTTTTACCCCACGGTCAATTTTGTCTGACTGGTACTGTCGATGTGATGTACATTACTGCAACAACTGAAAAAAACATTGCGGCTACGGCTATCAAATTTTGGTAACTTCCTTCCTTGGCCGCAAATCAGAAGCCTATCAAAAATGAGATTCCACCATATCTAATTACAGAGTTATGCCCCTTTTTGGAGTTCGACATGTGGTCAATCTTGTCAACAGCTCTGAATATTCGAGCATTTACATCATATTTGGCAAAAATAACCTACGGCCCAAGGGATTATTCCTGGGATGACCAAACTGTTTGTTGGTTTTTACAGGCCAATCAAAATGCCTTGTTTTATCTTGATCACGTTTCGAAGGCGAAAATGACTACATATTGTTTTTTTAAAACTTTTGTTGAACTGACGAGGACATTTCCTTAGAACCGAGGGGTCAGGTATGCAAGTCAAGTTTTTACAGACCAATCAAGTGTTATTTTAACACTTTCCGAGGCAGCAAATCAATGTTCAGTGAGAGGTATTTTCTTATACATGTATTTGAAAGGATTGTGTCAGCAATCAATATTTAAAACAGTTTGAGCGTGACGTAGATGTGCGTTTTGGGGGACGGTGTCATATATTAGATACTAGTCTAGATATCAGTAACACTCTACTTTGAAAAGTACCAGAAAGGCCAAGTAAAATTAAATGTTCTCTCTTTTGAAAAAAAAATCCTACAGTATTTAGTGTTTTGAAATTTAGTCACTAAAGCCAGCATCTGAAGATGTCCATGTGACAATTTGTTCGCAAGCCAATTATCCCTTTCATGTGTCTGAAAGCTTTGTTACTGAGGGCTGTTTAAGTAAAACAGTGTGGCTCGATTGCTTCAAATTCACTATAGTAACCATGTAAATTTGTCATATCCCCTGTGAAACTGATATTATTGCTTGCACAATACAACTAGTAAATTCTGGAGTGTGTTTTGTTTTTCAGGACAAGATAAATGCTACATTGGGAAGACTGCCAACTCTCCTTGAGGACAAGTTGGACAGCATGTTGGTGATTGACAAGTGAGTACAGCTAAAAGATTGACTTTAATACTAATTTTGCAAATTCCCTAAATTTCCAGTCTTTTACTTATAATTTTGCACATTTTCCAATCTCCCCCAGAGTTATCCACCCTTACCTATATTAGGTTTGGATTTTTTTTTTGCAGTGAAATTACGAAACGCAGATCTTCTATGGTTTATGCATGGTGTCCCCAAGTTGTGCACCATCTTAGTATTTGTGTGTTTTCCGAGTTTCCACAGAGTTATCCGCCCTTACGCACTCTGTGGTTTAGGGATTTTGTCCGGCCTAGATCTCGGTTGCTTTTTGTAGTAGAATTCTGAATCTCACACACTGAGACACTCAAATCCAACATTTTATTTTACAATATTATTAATCCACCCATTACCTGCTCTGTGGGTCAGAAATTTTGTCCAGCCTTGATCTTGGTTGCTTTTTTGTGGTAGAATAACGAAACGAATGGTGTCCCGAAGAAGGGGCACTGTTTCCGAGTTTTTACATGATTATCTGCCCTTACCCACTCCGTGGATCAGGAATTATCTCCGGCCTATATCTCAGTTACTTTTGGTAGTACTACTCTTAAACTCACAAACTCACTCAAATCCAGCATTTTATTTTGCATGTTTTCCGAATTTTCAGAGTTATCTGCCCTTAGCCACGGTTTATGCATGGTGTCCCGAAGTTGTCCACTAAAATAGTATTTTGTGCGTTTCCGAGTTTTTCACGAAGGGTTGGGGCATACACTATTGCCTGCACTTGTTTTATTACTCAATGCTAGATATAATAATGTTCTCGACTGATAGTATTATCATTCTTTTGCAGGAACCAACACTGCCATTTCCAGTTGGGATGTTGGGGAAAAACCTATTGGTGCGACAACACGTTGACATCATGTTGGATGGCTCTCCTGCAGTACGCATTTGCGTACACTTCGCCATCCATATATTAAAGATGGCTTGCGAATCGTGTGTCTCCATTATCGCGGAGCGATATCCGGTTCTTTACCGGATTGTGTTCGGCCCTCATCTGGCGGAGAACAGACTCGAGAAATCTGATAAATTACAGGTTTTCATACCATTTAGGAAACAAATATTGTCTGGGCTTACAAAATATATAGGTATGAATAACTTTCGTATCATCCAAGAGGTGTGGTAGATCTGTAATTTTGAACAAGTAGGACATCACATGACTCGAAAATGGCGGGTTACGTTGGAGTTACGTCGGTAGACTTTAGCTGATTGGCTGACGAAGTCACGTGGTCTTCATTTCTGGAAATTCCCTCTTGCAGTGGCCGAAAGTAGGCTGCAAAATGGATACACACGATCCCAGGGTCAGTCTTACCGCGTATAGATGACCCAGATGGTGACAGGTTGCCGCAGTACGGTGTTCAAGCGATGTGGACATCATACATGTTGTATCATAGGTATTTTACTACCTATACAACATTGAATTCCCAAATGAGTGCTGAAACACCTCAAACTTTGTCTGCAAATAACTATTGGAAACTGTCTCACTGAAAAGCCAACTGTAATGCTCATAAGAGTACACCAGATGCTGACTGTGTAACTCACTCTCTTTTAAAGACTCATTCCCTCACACACACACATACATATATTGATTGTACTCCATAAGGAAAGCCTGAAGCAATCATTTTGTCTATCTGTTGAAAGGATATTTTTTGCAGATGATATGTCCGTGCACTTTAGTGATTTACTTTTGAACTTCTGTGCAATTCATAATGCTGTGAATGAAAATTATGTTAAGCATAGAGTTCTCTGACTTATTCCTCCTAATGGGAAGCTTCATGTTGTTGCCCCCTTCATTACCACCCCCCCCCCCCCCTCCACTTTCACCACATTTCATTTTATCGCATCTGATCGTATCCGTCAGTCAGGCTAGTGAGTGAAAGCAGGCATACGTATTCAATATGCGTGAAGCCAGCCACACTTCTATTCTGACTGTCTGATTCCCCCCCCCCCCTTGCATTTTATAGTAGGTGATAGCCTGTCAGTCATCCCCCCCAACCCCCTTTATTACATTTTATCATAGGTGACAATAGCATGTCAGTCATCAGATTGGTGAGTGAAAGCAGGCACATGTATTGAATATGCTTGAAACCAGCCACACTTATATTCTGACTCCCCCCCCTCATTGCATGTTATAGTAGGTGATAGCTTGTCAGTCATCAGGTTGGTGAGTGAAAGCAGGCACACATATCTAATATGCATGAAGCCAGCCACACTTATATTCTGACTGTCTGATCCCCCCCTATTGCATTTTATAGTAGGCGATAGCTTGTCAGTCATCGCGTTGGTGAGTGAAAGCAGCCACATGTATTCAATATGCGTGAAACCCGCCACACTTATATTTTGACTGTCTGATCCCCCCCTTTTCCCCTTATTACGAATTCAGTATTTGAGTTTGGATAAAGAAATGAAATCTGTCCATTGACTGGCTTGGGTTGGCAAAATTTTGGCTCGAGTAACATTACATAGGGACAGAAATTGTTCAAAGCATGTTAAACCTTTGATGTCATGCAACAACATTTGCCACACAAACACGCTCTTTGTATTTTTATTTACATTTACAAACATGGATTTTCTGTTTCATTAAAATATAAAAAAATTGAGTTCCATATTAAACATTTGGTTACCCATCTTCAAAATATATTTTCAGTTTCTAAGTGTAACCATAATGGAGCGATTTCCCGCCAGTGTGCAAATTCCCTTTTGTACACAGTTTCCACCACTTAACAATGTGAATGCATTTTTTGGTCACAATTGAGTACATTCAGTAGTTCAGAGTTACATGTCTGAATACACATTTAGTCTTCAGATTATGTTCTTCAGATTTTATATACCTCAGACTTCACTGCAATTCAACACTTTTTTTAATAAGTTGGTGACATATTTTTCTAAGCCCAAATGTCTGGTATCATTGTATATACATGTATATAAAATCAGTTGTTGTATTGGTAAGACTCTAAGATAAATATGTTTGAGGCTTATTTCATTGCACTTGCTTAAAAATTGTTTTTGATATAACTAAGCTAACAGATGTTAATCTTCATGTTGAATAGTAATTAGGCTAACTAAAAGTTTATTTTAATAGGTACCACTCCGGTTTAACTGATTACGTAAACATTTAGGTAAACATGTATGAAGTTAAGTGAAAACAGGGTTTATTCAATAAAGTAAAGGCCTTTACTTTACTTACCATAGTATATGTTTACTTATATTTACTTAAATAGGTACCACTCAGCTGCAACTAATTACGTAATCATTTGGGTAAACATCTACTGAAATAAGTAAATGGAGAAGGTTCAACTAAATAGATTTTTATTTGGTTTTACCAAACTAGGTAAACCTGTCATTTACATACATCAGTAAATGTCTACTTGAACGTTTAAAAGTGGTTGCAGCTGAGTGGTACCTTTTTAAGTAAATGTTTACTGAATCCTTTTTGCAGTGCAGTGCAAACTTTGTTTGAAGATGTACACCCTGGAAAAACACCTTCAAGCTCACAGTGGAAACTTCAGGTTTGTTCTAAATGGTTCACGGTACTGGGTGATTGAATCAAAATTAAGTTCAAGACGTTTGTTTTTACCCTAAATTATGCCAGCCGGTGAAACGGTGATCAGCCTGTGGGGTATTTTCGCAATACCGGCGAGGTGGTGTTAGCAATTTGGATTTCTTTCACATGTCCTGTGAGGTTATGGGCAATATTCATGGATATTCATTCATGGGAAATAACACTCGTCATTTTAGTCGACTGGCGATGGTCGGATGTAGGGGGGTCTTTATATATACTTTAACCTTCTACCTTCTCCTATTGACCTGCTACGTTTTTCTGCATCAAACCTTTTGAGCAGGAAATATACATTTCCGCTTCCTGGATTAACAAACTGTAATGGTTCGCAACTGATTACCATGAACCGCCAATTCAATCGAGCACAAGTCCGCGAAGACATAATTTAGGGTCTAAAAAAACGTCTTGAACTTAATTTTTTACTTGGCCGTTTCTCTCTAGCCTAAACGTCTGGAACTAAACACTGAAAGGACATCAGAAATAAAATAATAATTGAAAAAAACTAATCAAATCGGACGTCGCTAAAGTTACGTTGTTCATGTGACGTCACAATGTTCACAATGTCTTGGCGTCAGTCCTTTCAGTTTCAATCAGATTGTGAAATAAAGCGGACACACATCGGTTTACAGCGTGACGTGAGAAAACGACTTGAACAGTCACGTTATGTAATATATCGCACGTGCTATGGATTAAACACTTGATTCAATCACCTAGTACCGTGGACCATTTAAAACAAACTTGAAGTTTCCACTGTGAGCTTGAAGGTGTTTTTCCAAGGCGTTCTGATGTTTAACCGAACGATTAAAATGACGATGTTATTTCCCATAAATGAATATCCATTAATATTGCCCATAACCTCAGAAGAAATGTGAAAGAAATCCAAATTTCTAACACCATCTCACCTGTGTTGTCACGGTGACGTCATTATAAAAGACACTTTTGGTCCATTTTTAGGTCGGATTTTTCGATTTCTTTATTCTTTTGATTTCCTCGTACAAACGGCCTGATAAATTAGTAAATAATAATCTGATATGAAATAAAATGGTTTTGTTCACTTTTCCATGCAGAGCAGCAAACATTTTGTGGAAATATGACGAAAATATCACTTTTCTGGTTTCCCACATGGCCGCAATTTCGGATTTACCGATGATTCTCTGCTCAGTTGATTATGCAAATAGGCTTCAAAAGACCCCAGTATGATAAGCAAAGTCACAGAGTTCCAGCTCTCAGTTTTTTGTCTTTCCGGAGACTGAGTACACAGTTTGGTGGGG
>JAVTVY010004901.1:0-38356 GCA_036873755.1 Hanleya hanleyi
AAAACTGGCTAAAACAAAACACAATAAATTCAGATCACTCTCATCACTGATCAGACCATTTTATGTTCATATAACTAACAGCATAGGGTTCGAGATATACAGATCTATCAAACAACAAATAATATTTTTTCAAATTTATATACGAAGCTGTGCATCTGAAAACCTCTCGATTCTTCGATAACTCCAAGTTATCAACTCCAAGTTATCAGGTCACAGAAACCTGATTCATAGTGAGCAGTTTGCTGGTATTCGAGATATGCACTGGATAAGCATATATTGAAGGGCCATAAAGAATGTGAAAATGCACATCAGTAAGGTACTAAGCATCTTCATGTATGTTTCGATCAAATAGCAGCTGAGATATCATCCACGGTACAGCAATACAAAAGTGATTTCTGTATTCCCCTTCATGATGGGGGGGGGGGAGGGGGAGAGAAGGTGACAGCCGCCAACCTTGGCGATGTGGAACTGATGTGTTCCATGTTCTCCTAACAGATATGAATAATTTACTTCAACTTACACTATGTCGCTCAGCCAGTTCCTGTGACACAAAGCCCGGGAGAGGTGCGTCTACATTGGTCTGGGTTGGGAGAAGTTTGTTGCCATACTGTTTCTCCAGAAAATACAAACTTGTGATTTTTTTCCATCATCACTATTCCTGAAGACTGCAGTACAAACAGCGACCTGTTTTACCATACATAGCCACCTTAAAAGACAATAAAACAAGAGTTCAATTGAACCCAAAATACGCCCGTAAAAACATACAGACATTTTTATCTCCTGAATGTTGTTATAGACAAAGGTTAACCATACAAATGAACCTTTCTGGACTGTATGTTGTTTGTATTGTTGCAATTGTCATAATACTGTACATGTATAAGCTATCATTGTTGTGTAAGTGGTGTAGGCAGGTTTGGAAATCAGGTTGGGGGAGTGGGGGGGGGGGATACATAAGGGCCTAGATTGGTATTTGTAGGAGCAAGTTAAACTCCAGTTACTCTTACTCTGCGGTGATGCATATTCCCTCGCTCCCGGTTATGCACTTATGTATACATGTATCAGTAACTTTAAAACAAAATTTGTGTTAGCATTTAAGCTGCAAAAGTAAGCTCATTGCCTGATGAATTAGGTCGAAATGACAGTAGGTGCCAAATACAAGGATTTCAGACTAAAATCAAGGGGAGTAACTGAAGAAAACGTCGAATCAGCTCAAAAACAGTTTGTGCACACCTACACATGGTACTGACCATATGTACCAAATTTCAAAAGAATCCATCGAAGGACAGTATGTGTCAAATTTAAATTTCAGACCAAAATCAAGGGGAGTAACGCAAGAAACTGTTGAATCAACTCTAAAAAAAATTGTGCACATGTTCACTCAGCACCAATCATGTGTACCTAATTTCAAAAGAATGCAATTAAACCCCTCTTAAAGGAGTTTCGTTGACGAGGACTGTAGGTGCCAAACAAAAAGTATTCCAGACTAAAATCAAGGGCGGATAACTAAAGAAAACGTTGAATTGGTTTGAAAAAAAATCCACACAAACAAAAATAAAACACGCAGTAGTCTACAGTTGTCGAGCTGTAAGGTTGTGTCACAAGAGTGATGTCCCTTCATGTAGCCGACCCATCGGCAGACGAAACAGTGGGCCAAATTTGAGGAAGATCCATGCAGTACTTCCTGAGAAATCGCGATAACAAAGTTTCATGGGGAAATCCAAGATGGCTGCCTGGTGGCCATATTGGATTTTCGAATCGGACCAGAAAAGGTATCTTGCATAACTACACCCCAAGGGGAACATGTGTACCGAATCTGAGAAAGATCCATGTAGTAGTTCCTGAGAATTCCCGATAACAAGGTTTCATGGGGAAATCCAAGATGGCCGCCTTGTGGCCATATTGGATTTTCGAATCCAAGAATTGTTTACGGACGGACGACGGATGGACAGACGATGGACCACGGACGAAAAGCGATTTGAACAGCCCATCATCTGGTGATGGTGGGCTAAAAATAGCCTGTTGCAGTTGTTCATATGTCGTGGTGTAGTGGATATGCACGTTGGATCACAAGCGCCTCAAAATTTTCTTTTACCGAGTTCAATTCCCAGGAGATCAACATGTGTGACGTCGACAAGTTATTTCAATCTTTCTCAGTTTTGTAAAAAAAAAACTACAACTCGTGGACTTCGGAAGGCTGCCGTCATATATGCGTGCATTTTATGGTTTTGATGTTTGAGTATAATCTGCAGAAATACATAGTTTTTCCTATTTCACAAAACTGGGTCATGTGTATAGTGCTGTGTTATGTATAATGCTTTATTTATCTTTGTCAGTCATAACAGGACAAAATGCACAAAGTACAATACTTTAATAATTAAAACTAATTTGGTGGTTCAGAGAAAATTTTAATGAAAAGCAGAGCGTTTGAAGTCCACCGACATTGAAACTACTGATTTGGCTTGGAACCTTAAAATTCAGTACTCAGCATGGAAAGTTAGCTCGAGTGAAATCCTGTGGCAAGTTAACCACATACAAAATTTGAAAAGGATCCGTTCAGGTTTTCAAAAGTTACTGTCGGAGTCTAGCGGATCACGGTTAAAAACAAGCCCAAGAGAGATCTTGCGGTGAGCGAGTCCTATTTCAGTCATATCACGATGTTTGGTTCCTATTCCTCTTCACACCTGGAAACCACACACGAAGGGTCCTATTCTCCATGGGTGCCCCAGTTAGTCGTCTCTTACGACAAGCTCTCTGAGGAGCTGAGACCTATTCTTATGATGATTTGGAGTGTGGACACACGGACGGACCACAATACCATATTCTCCCCTTTAGCCCTTTGGGGGACAGTTATAGAGGAAAAACATAATGAATGTATCGCTGCAGTTCAAGTTGAGGAAAGTTTTGTCACACGATTCAAGCACCCTATGCAATGTATTGCTTAAATAATGGTTATATGGATGATGTGTAATAATATTTTATAAAAACTGGTTATTATGAAATGATAAACATGGTACTGAACTCAAATTTTAAAGAAAATCTTGACTTAAAATAGGACCTTTTGTACCATTGACAAAGTTCACAAATGTTTTTAAGCATCTTCCCTACTGAAATATTCACTGGTTTTCCATATTACCAAATAAGTGTGGCCTGCAGTTCCAGGCTGCTGTTGTCTGCTATAAAAACTAGAGGTTCCGCTTTGACCCTTGAGTTGCCGCTCCGGCATGAAGCCTATGCTGGTTGTTTTTTGAGCAAAAACATACGTCTCCCCCCAACCTCCCACCTTGCCTTGAATGGGCACATAATTTAAGGGAAAGTGCTATAAAATGAATGTAACAATAAGTATCTTAAACAAAGCTGCGTATCTAAAAATATTAATTGCAAAGAAGCGATTTTCATTGTATATACATGTACAAGTAGATGAACGGTTGGACGGACACCGGACACGGATGAATGCATGCACACATACACTAAAACCTGATCAAATGCGGGGGCTATCCCAATGAAGCTTCCATCCAAGTTTGGTGAAATTCCATCCAATAGTTCTCAAGATATCTTGCAGACAAAGCCTGTATATACATGTTCAAGCAGATGGACGGACGGACGGACACCGGACGAACGCATGCACACACACCAAAACCTAGTCAAATGAGGGGGCTATCCCAATGAAGCTTCCATCCAAGTTTGGTGAAATTCTGTCTAGTAGTTCTCCAGATATCTTGCAGACAAGCCCTGTATATACATGTACAAGTAGATGGACGGACGGACGGACACCGGACATGGATGAATGCACGCACACACACCAAAACCTAATCAAATGAGGGGGCTATTCCACTGTAGCTTCCATCCAAGTGGACTGAGATTCCGTCCAGTAGTTCTCAAGATATCTTGCAGACAAGGCCTGTATATACATGTAAAAGTAGATGGACGGACGGACGGACACCGGACACGGATGAATGCACGCACATACACCAAAACTAATCAAATGAGGGGGCTATCCCAATGAAGCTTTCGTCCAAGTTTGGTGAAATTCTGTCCAGTAGTTCTCCAGATATCTTGCAGACAAGACCTGTATATACATGTACAAGTAGATGGACGGACGGACGGACACCGGACATGAACGAATGCACGCACACACACCAAAACATAATCAAATGAGGGGGGCTATCCCACTGAAGCTTCCATCCAAGTTTGGTGAAATTCCGTTCAGTGGTTCTCAAGATATCTTGCAGACAAGGCCTGTATATACATGTGCAAGTAGATGGACGGACACCGGACACGGATGAACGCATGCACACAAACCAAAACCTAGTCAAATGAGGGGGCTATCCCAATGAAGCTTTCATCCGAGTTTGGTGAAATTCCATCTAGTAGTTCTCCAGATATCTTGCAGGTAAGCCCTGTATATACATGTACAAGTAGATGGACGGACGGACGGACACCGGACACGGATGAATGCACCCACATACACCAAAACCTAATCAAATGAGGGGGCTATCCCAATGAAGCTTCCATCCAAGTTTGGTGAAATTCTGTCCAGTAGTTCTCCAGATATCTTGCAGACAAGCCCTGTATATACATGTACAAGTAGATGGACGGACGGACGGACACCGGACATGGATGAATGCACGCACACACACCAAAATCTAATCAAATGAGGGGGCTATCCCACTAAAGCTTCCATCCAAGTGGGGTGAAATTCCGTCCAGTAGTTCTCAAGATATCTTGCAGACAAGGCCTGTATATACATGTACAAGTAGATGGACGGACGGACGGACACCGGACACGGATGAATGCACGCACATACACCAAAACCTAATCAAATGAGGGGGCTATCCCAATGAAGCTTCCATCCAAGTTTGGTGAAATTCCATCCAGTAGTTCTCAAGATATCTTGCAGACAAGGCAAGGGGACGGACAGACATCCATCCAGGCAGACAGACATCCATCCAGACAGACAGACAGACAGACGGACAGACAGACAGACAGACAGACAGACAGCACAAACACTAGATGTCTCCCCCCAACATAGTTGGGGGAGACATAATGAATAAAATATTTTTTTGTTCAAGTTTTTCTGGTTATTTGCAACAACAACAGTTTCACACTGGCAGATATAAAAACGAACTTGCAGCAGCAGTGAAAAATACCCATCGAGTTAAGAGTGGATTAACAGATTTTTTCTAAATCGTCCGTTAGTCAACGTGTGCACAATCCTTCAAAAGCAGGAAATTAACATGAGGGTGAGACTCGCAAAACCCCTCTGCTTCCCCCGAGTAACTAAGAAATATGCTGAGAAAGTGCAATATATTATGGTTACAGGGCCTGATCTAGACTTTGAGTTTGGGCACCTATAGATGGTGCAGAGTGTGATAAGTTATAATGAAATAGGCCATGATGTGGGACTGTCGAAGCCTATGGAAGATGTGGGAGTACTAAATGGTCTAAATACAGCCGGATATCTAATTCATATTTGGCGAAAGTACTTGCATTAGTATTGGTTTCAGCCTGTTCAGAGAGGGGCTTTGTTAATTGTTTTATTTTGGGGGGGGGGGTTCATAATGAGCTCGAAAACAGCCTGGGTCAGGCCTGGGCTACATGTACTAATCATTCAGGATTGTACTTTTTACAGCATATCATTATTCTGCAGATTTAACAGCTACGGTAACATTCAAGCAAATATCGCAAAAGGGGCATAATTTTTCAAGGAGATAAATAATTTGGTAGCCGTACCGAACACAATTTAGTAGATGTACCGAACAGGGGCCTGCAGATATGACTTGTACACTCAACTTATATATCACAAAATCAGAGAAAATTAGATCCGAAATGAAACTCTTAACCCCTAATGTACAGCAAGTCAAGGGGCTGGCCCTGAAACATGCCCGGTAAATAATAAGCTACAAATAACTGGTTTGGCACCCCTTTCCCCACAACTGGTGGGACATCCCACCTCTTAGAAATGAACAGGATATCACAGTTTTTTCTCAGACATGCAGTGATTATAAGATTTCCTCACCTCTAGGTGTAACTTCCTTTCCTTGTAGGAGAGGATAACTGGTATTCACATGAGGTCCACAAGCCAATCTAATCCATTATCCTGTTATCAATTCACACAATGGGTGGGGTCCAGTATTTGCCTGTTCCTATAAATCATTGAAATACAAACAAAATTATTTATATTAGATAAAACTCAATCAAGGCAGTATACATTCTGTAGCAAATTATTGTTACCTGAAAAGAGAGGCAGAAATGCATTTTAGTATCAAACATAATACTGTTAAACGTGACAGTTTTATAGTCTAAAGTACCGGTTACAGAACAGAATTTCATATTTTAAACTGTGCTCTCAGCCTATTTCACTTGTAAACAGATAATTCATTCCGTTGCAAATAAAAATCAATCTTCCTTTCCATTGAGAGCAAACTAATGGAGGTAAATGTAGGTGAGGTGTTCAGCCAACGACATACAAACTGCCATACATGTATTTCTAATTTGATGATCATACTTCTAGTCAGTTATGCATTAAACAGAATAAAAAACAAACAAACAATTCACATTGCAATAATGAAGTGTATCAATGACTAGTAATTAATCAATCCAGATACAGTCATTGAAGGGATATTTCTACCTTGTCACTGTTCAAATCTGTGTACTCTTCTGATAGCCGAATGTCCATGACATGCTAGATGGTTCCATGACATCACCCTTGAAATTATCATTTCAGTCATATGCTTGCAACCTGATAAAAAAAAGGTGTATTCAATAGAAGTTTTGCACCTCCCCTCCCCTCCTCTTCCCCCCCCCTTATTTTTTTTTTTTTTTTTTTTCAATAATAAAAACATTCCTGGCCTGGAATAGTTTCATATACAGAACTTTTTCTCTGTTGTTTCTATATAAACATATATTCTGACTGGACAGATCACCATATCAAATCTAAAACTAGCGGTCAGTAAAATTAACTTAATACGGACGAGTCGCCAGTTTCGATCCACTAAAGTGAAATTTGCATCTGTTTCAGAAGGAAATGGCCTGATTGGCATATTCATTATCTTGATCGCTGTACAAACTAACTTAGCTAGGGATAAACTGAACTGCCGGGAAAATAAAATTACATTTCTTAATGAGAGGTGTCAGTTCCGACCCAGTGTCGCCAGTTCCGATCCAGCCTCATTTTGACATTGACCTTTGACCCAGATATAAACAAATGTAATCGTCAACGTGATAACTTTCCACCAAAATAGGGTCCTTGATCAAGCTAAAAAAGCCTGATGGATCTAAAAAAGCTCGAAATAGCTTTATCCCAAACCTGATGGTGTTTGTATACTTAGACCGATGTAGTTGTGTGTATGGAGTAGTTCGGCAAAGCCGTCTCCTAACGAAACCAGTGAATGCATAATATAATTTACGATGATTGAGAGGTTGATCAAATGTTTTATGATTTCGCGTGATCATGGTTATGACAAAAATCAATATTTTGGGAAGTGGGTCGGAACTGACACTGGATCGGAACTGGCGACGTCACTGTACTGATATCGTGTTGGTTCGAAAACAGGTGATTTCACCCCTGTACCTAAACGGCCAGCTGTCTGAATATTCATCCCGTTTTAGGGACAGAATCTTTTAAATAAATCGGAAATAAACATTCATTTTTTCAGGTCATAACAACAGTAACACTGCGAAAAGTTTGTAGGCCACGAAAATGGGGTGCACGTCAATAGGTATACGATTTGACATGTAAATCAAAACACCTTACCGCTCGACTAATTCATGTTTTCTTCCCGATAGTTTAGCTTTCCGTTTCCTCAGTTCATCCTTTAGGTCTTTCAGCGTCCATTCTTCGTATTTATTCGCCATCTTAACGTTTTGGTGAAGAAAACTCAACCAAGTTCAACTTGCCAATGTTTACAATCGAGCCCCACTTCCGGTGTTGCGCGCGCAAATTTGCTTGTAGAAAGTCTTGATATGAAGGGAGACAACTCGATTAACATGCAAATTAATAGGCAATGGCCTAAGACGGCTCACATTTATAGTCGTGATTTAGCCTTATATATCGGAGGAAATTTATGGATGCGATACATTAGACACAGAACTTCTATTCATGCATTACATTAAAAAATATTCTTATGACATATGATCAGTGAATTGATATTCTAGCAATCTTTAAACCTAGTCCTATAGGGCAATGGGCACGGCCTATATTCCGCGAAAATATGAGGGGGATACGCCGGAGATGGTAACCAACACTTGATAACTCTGCCTGTATCTCTTCGATATTTGATTCTGTTTAGTTATTTTTAAACCTGTACAGATACCCGTTTCAAAAATATATCTTTTGCTACACATTTCTTTCACCTCACGACGAGAGGTTTACCGTGAAAGATGCATGGTGTCGCGATACACCGGCACAAAACGTTTTAATAACTTTGATTGAAAATGCATCAAAAAAATACAAATCTAAATAAATAGTTTTCATTTCGAGTATTATAGGATCATGAAAAGAATATAAATGTGTTTGTATATTCTTTTAAGAAAACAGAGTTCACAGTCTGCCTGCATGATCTCCACATTTATCTCACACTATATGTGCAAATAAAATATCGCCCCACTTCAACCCCACTATCGTCTTAGGCTATGCATGAAAGAATGCTTGCCCAACAAAATCCCCACGTTTATCTTAAGCTATGAAAACGGCGAGCATTTTGCCCTACATCATCCCCACGCCGGACTTAAACTTTCAGCACAGCCCGGCACATTCCCTACATTGGACTTTGTCTACGAGCGTTGGAAAAAGTCCACCCCACCTAATCCCTACAAACAACTCAGTCGATTAAATCCGAAGTTCATTTTCCCTACACCAACCCCACGTTAGGCTTTGAATATATAGCAGATAAAGGTATGCCCTACATCATCCCCACGCGGACTTTGAATTCTCGCTCATTCACCCGTCATAATCCCCACATCAGCCCTACATAATCCCCATATTTATGCTAAATTTGCATAACCGTGGGCAGCTGCCCCACACAAACCCTACGTTATCCCCACGAGGAAAGTTCCAAACCACGCTTCGCCCCACACGAACCCCACGCGCCCACCAAAACCCCACACTTTCCCTACGCAATCCCCACGTTTATGTTTGTAAGGGTTAACCTTGTGAGAACAGCTCCGTCAACAGATATATCTAGATATTAACACTGTGATTACAATTAACCTTGGTGAAATTGTTTGAAAGAGAGCGATAGCTCACCTCATGTATATACAGTTCCATTGTGATTGTATGGAAACGTGTTAAAACATCAGATCAATAGCTCAGATTACACGAGACAATAGAGTTTGATATGTACAATGGTATAGGGAAATAAATAGAACACAATTCAGCACTATGTACATGGTATGAGTTATGTAGCAGTTCGGAGCATCATATGTTTAAACATTGAAAAGCCGGAGCGGCACTGAACATTCATTAACATTCAATTTCGATTTTCGCTCAGAAATGAACAGTGATTCCTTCACTTTAAGTTTATTACTCTGTGTTGCTGGAATCTACAATAGTGTGTACGCTCTTTGTTGGATTGTGACCAAAAGATAAACAATGTTGTCCAATTACGGAATGTTTATATTGGTTAGAACATATGTTATGTTCTTCCCTTCTCTGTGAGACATGTCTAATTGTCTCACCTATGTATTTAACATGGCAAATACCACACTCTATTTGGTCAATGACGTTGCTGCGAAGGTCATTATCTTCCAAGTCTTCCCCTTACAAGCCAATAAGCTGGGGAATTTGTGAGGTTTATGTCGGGCAAGCTGTGTAGAGATCATGTGGGGAATGTGTAGGACAGCCAATGTGGGGAATGTGTAGGGATTTGGTAAAATCCCCACATTGGACTTAGTCGCAGAAAAGGAGTTTCTTAAGACTGCTTAGCTGAATTAAATCCCCGCACTATCCCAACATCAGCCCCACGTGTTCCATACATGTGGGGATGATGCGGGGAACTATATTTAAAGCTGGTATGGGGTCGACCCACAATATTCCTGCAGCAAGTCCAGCATGGTACAGAAAACTCCACAATATCACCACGTGGGGAATCTGCGGGGCAGAAAAGCCCACAATAACCCCACTTGGGGAATGTGCGGGGCAGTAATTCCAGCATGGGACGGAAAACCCTCACAATATCCCCAAGTGAGAAATCTGCGGGGCAGAAAATCCCACAATATCCCCACGTGGGGAATCTGCGGGGCAGTACTTCCAGCATGGGACAGAAAAACTCACAATATCCCCACGTGGGAAATCTGCGGGGCAGAAAAGCCCACAATATCCCCACGTGAGGAATCTGCGGGGCAGAAAACCCCACAATATCCCCACGTGGGAAATCTATGGGGCAGTAATTCAATCGTGGGAGAGAAAACCGCACAATATCCCCAGGTGGGGAATCTGCGGGGCAGTGATTCCAGCATGGGACAGAAAATCCCACAATTTCCCCACGTGGGGAATCTGCGGGGCAGAAAAGCCCACAATATCCCCACGTGGGGAATCTGCGGAGCAGAAAAGCCCACAATATCCCCACGTGGAAAATCTATGGGGCAGTAATTCCAGCATGGGAGAGAAAACCCCACAATATCCCCAGGTGGGGAATCTGCGGGGCAGTACTTCCAGCATGGGACAGAAAAATCCACAATATCCCCACGTGGGGAATCTGCGGGGCAGAAAAGCCCACAATATCCCCACGTGGGGAATCTGCGGAGCAGAAAAGCCCACAATATCCCCACGTGGGGAATCTGCGGGGCAGTACTTCCAGCATGGGACAGAAAAACCCACAACATCCCCACGTGGGCAATCTGCGGGGCAGTAATTCCAGCATGGGATGGAAAACCCCACAATATCCCCAAGTGGGGAATCTGCGGGGCAGAAAACCCCACAATATCCCCACGTGGGAAATCTATGGGGCAGTAATTCCAGCATGGGAGAGAAAACCCCACAATATCCCCAGGTGGGGAATCTGCGGGGCAGTGATTCCAGCATGGGACAGAAAACCACACAATATCCCCACGTGGGGAATCTGCGGGACAGTAATTCCAATATGGGGCAGAAAACCCCACAAAGAGGCACGGCAACATCCCCACAGTAACTCTACAATATCCCCACGCGTGGGGATGGCATGGGGTTGTCGCCCCCGAATGTACCAACAATGGGTTATTTTCGAGGTAGTTATTTGGGAGTGGGGAATGAATTGGGCAGAGCACTCTGCAGTATCCCCACAAATGGGGAAATTACGGGGCAGGGTGCACAAAACACCATCTGTACGGAATTCCTGGGGCATCGTCTATCTGAATGGGCATGTCATTTGTACAGACTGTCTAGTATCTCTGGATTCCTCCTGCAATATCATCCATCCCTTAAAATAACCACCAGCAGAAGCAAAATCCACGTGTATTTCACCTTTTATTCTTTGACAGCATAAAATATACATTGTACCATGTCTTAAAACACCCGAGCACAAAATGGGAAGCACATTGAAAATCTGTGTCAAGTAGAATGGTTTTTCATCCCTCAAAGGTTTAAAAAAATCTGTCTTGGTCTTTTCCCACCTGTTGTGGGATGGCCTTTAGCATTCCTTGGGGGACTGTCGTTGTCATCGTCCGAGGATGACGAATCGACGGCAGATGAGGATGAAGCTGAAGGAGAGTCCACCAGCTCTTCTGACATGTGGAGATCATGCTTCTTCATCGGTGTCTTTTCTGGTGGATTCTACCTGACCTTGCTGCATCATGGCATTTCTGAGTGATGCCTCTCCTTACTTTGGACCACGGTGTGCCCTTGAACTGGTTGCAAACATAACCTGGAAGTCAAACAACGAAAAACGATTAGTATATTCTGAATGCCCGAGCTATCATAATAAATTAATACAGGAAACAAATATGGTTGAGCATACAGATATTAGAGTTCCATGATTTCACAATAAATCCAGATCACTCTCATCACTGATCAGACCATTTATGTTCATATAACTAACAGCATAGGGTTCGAGATATACAGATCTAGCAAAGAACAAGTAATATTTTTTCAAATTTATATACGAAGCTGTGCATCTGAACACCTCTCGATTCTTCGATAACTCCAAGTTATCAGGCCACAGAAACCTGATTCATAGTGAGCAGTTTGATGGTATTCGAGATATGGATCATTAATGATCTTGCATGAGGCTTTCTATGGCTGTGTGATGCAAGTTAAGCTTGCCTAGGAATTATCATTCTCACGGCATGCTGGTAACGAGAACTTTCCTATTGAACAGTTGAATAGTAGGTATCATTAATGATTTACATGATTAAAGATGGCCACCAAGGTTTCTGCCTGATTTGAAAGTCTCTTGATTCATCAATGATGTATCCCAACATTTGTATCGAACAGTTGAATGGTATGGTATCAGCGATATGTATCACTCATGATTTTGCATAAATTAAAGTTTCCTGGTATATCAATGATGTTTTCCAACTTTCTGTGGAACAATTGAATGATATCTGAGCGTCTTCGTGTAAGTTAAGACTCCTTGACCAGCTAATAAGGAAGATACAGTGCAGACAACAATGCAGCAGTTTACATGTTGTCGCTAAAGACTCATAACTCGGTGGGAGATCATTGAAAGGAGAAGTAAATAAAACCTGGCAGTGTACATTCACAGCATACTGGTACTCTTCAATGTAAGTTTCAAACTTGTCATGTCATTAGTTACCAGGATATGGACTGGATAAGCATATATTGAAGGGCCATCACTCTGAATCGTCATGACAGGCAAAAGAATGTGACAACGCACATCAGTAAGGTACTAAGCATCTTCATGTATGTTTCGATCAAATAGCAGCTGAGATATCATCCACGGTACAGTTAGGCAATACAAAAGTGATTTCTGTATTCCCCTTCATGGGGGGGGGGGGTGACCGCCGCCAACCATGGCAATGTGGAGCTGATGTGTACCATGTTCTCCTAACAGATATGAATAATTTACTTCAACTTACACTATGTCGCTCAGCTAGTTCCTGTGACACAAAGCCTGGGAGAGGTGCGTCTACATTGGTCTGGGTTGGGAGAAGTTTGTTGCCATACTGTTTCTCCAGAAAATACAACCTTGTGATTTTTTCCATCATCACTATTCGTAAAGACTGCAGTACCAACAGGGACCTGTTTTACCATACATAGCCACCTTAAAAGACAATAAAAAAAATATTATAAAACATTTCATCAGACGGCAATATGGATCTGTTACTGGGAACATATCTGAAACAACTTTGAAACTCTTAACCCCTAATGTACAGTAAGTCAAGGGGCTGGCCCTGAAACATGTCCGGTAAATAACAAAACTAGAGCCTTAGGCACTGAAACGGGGCGACTTAAATGTAAAATAGGCTGTTGGAATAATTCCACTAACTCTTTGATGTTCCACCCCATGGCGAAGAGCGATACTTGTAGTCTCACACATTCCTCTCAACAAGGATCTCTAGTGGATTAGTGTAATTGTACACATATATAGATATTAAAAAAAATAACTTGTGACCGCTGGGACAGACATTTATTATGAAACCAACCTGATGAAATGATAAAATAATGTCTTCACTGCATGTTACGAATATTTGTAAAAATTTTCACTTTTTTTCAGATAATAGAAAGCATATCCTTCAGCAGTAAATAACAATACGAAGCTGCGCATCAGAAAACCCCTCGACTGTGGGTACATTCATAATGTACTCAATTTGAACCAAGATGTCAGGAACACCAAGCAATCAAGTCACAAATATACAGATTATCAAAAATTTTGCAATTAGGAATGACCCCCAAGGTTTCCGTCCAATCAGAGAAACCGGTATTCATTACATACGTTTCTTGATGCATCAATGATGTATACCAAATTTTACATCGAGCATTTCAACGGTATCAGAGATAGAGATCATTAATGATTTCGCATAAATTAAAGATGGCCGCTCATCCTTTCCGCCACTCAGAGGAACTGATGTGGTTATTAATTGAAAGTCGCTTCATAGATTGATGCTGTATACCAAGTTTCGTATAGAACACTGAAATGGTATCAGAGATATACATCATTATTAATTTTGCATAAATTAAAGATGGCCACCAAGGTTTTCGCCCAATCAGAGAAACCAGAACTGTCATTTGTCGTAAGTCTCTTGATGCATCGATGATGTATACCAAATTTTACATCGAGCAATTGAACGGTATCAGAGAACGAGATCATTAATGATTTTGCATAAATTAAAGATGGCCGCCCATCTTTCTCCCCATTCAGAGGAACTGATGTGGTTATTCATTGCAAGTCTCTTGACACATCGATGCTGTATACCAAGTTTGGTAGAGAACACTTTAATGATATCAGAGATATATATCATTAAAGTTTTTATATAAATTAAAGATGGCCGCCAAGGTTTTCGGTCAATCAGGTCCCGATGTAAAGTATCTGTATGCATCGATGATGTATACCAACTTTCATATAAAACAATTGAACGGTAACAGGGATATGTATCATTATCGATTTTGCATCAATTAAAGATGGCCTCCAGGATTTCCAGCTAATCAGAAAAAGCCGGTTTGGTAATTCATTGAAAGTTGCTTGATGTATCGATGATGTATACCAACTTTCATATAAAACAATTGAACGGTTGCCGAGATATGGATCATTATGCATTTTGCATAAAATTAAAGATGGTCGCCAAGGTTTCCACCCAATCAGGTCCCAATTCAATAGGCTTCTGGTCCTTGACTACGTAAATAAGCATACCAAATTTGGAATTCTTCAGTCGAACCGTTTTCCGGCTATCTCGCTCACGTGCTGACGTATGGACCTACGAATACAAGACAATGAACGGTTGCCGAGATATGGATCATTATGCATTTTGCATAAAATTAAAGATGGCCGCCAAGGTTTCCACCCAATCAGGTCCCAATTCAATAGGCTTCTGGTCCTTGACTACGTAAATAAGCATACCAAATTTGGAATTCTTCAGTCGAACCGTTTTCCGGCTCTCTCGCTCACGTGCTGACGTATGGACCTACGAACAGACGGACGTACAAGACAATACCCCATGGCCAAAATTGGCCGAGGGGTGAAAATGAGTATTGAGATACAATGTACAATCCTCATGGTTAGATGGACTGGAGCTATGCTGGGCTGCATCCTCTCATGGCATCATATTATATACATGTACCTCCTTCTGCCAGTACACCCCTAGTATATTACAGTTATATTTGGTTATCTCCCCTGTCACCTTACAGATTCAAACACAGCGTGTCTGTGCTATGCAGAGCTCTTTCTGTAGATCAGGGGGAAATGCTTGCAACATTTCATGAATATTTCAGAAGCAGAATGGAAAGAAAACATTTCTGAATGCAGGGAAATTATTACGTAAATGATTTGACCACCACTGGATTTTAGAAACTTACCGTAAAAAGATAATGCAGAGGGTCTTGAGGGGTAAGCTTAAATGGCGAAAATTCCAAACTGTAACGCAACACACATATTTCATGAAAATGTAAATGAATACAGGCAAAGTGACGTATCCCGTTGTTTTCTGCAATGAATTACACTTATACTGGTATTATTTAATACTAAATTACTGCCCAAACACGCTTTCTAATGAGAATGAGTTAGTCCCACAAAATCACTCAACATGCGCCTCTCAAAATCTGTGGTTTAGCAGACGACACATTTTGAGCACGAAAGTAGTGCCACTGGAAAATGAACGAAACACGCATAAAATTAGATAAATGGAAATGTAACTTAAACATATCAGACCTGCAACTACACAGAAACGTGGACACTCTAAAGAAGGAAGTTTCAGACCTCTTTCTTGTCGTGTAAGAACTCTTATCTTTTGCTGTGTTAGCAAGACACAGAGCCGGTGCTCAATTTTTTTCTGACTATACGACAGGACCATTAGTCCCTACGGGCCTACATCGCCCCGTAAAAAAATTCGGGGGACATCAATTTAGATGGGTTTTTTTCCAAAATAAGCTACAAATAACTGGTTTGGCACCCCTTTCCCCACAACTGGTGGGACATCCCACCTCTTAGAAATGAAAAGGATATCACCGTTTTTTCTCAGACATGCAGTGATTATAAGATTTCCTCACCTCCAGGTGTAACTTCCTTTCCTTGTAGGAGAGGATAACTGGTATTTACATGAGGTCCACAAGCCAATCTAATCCATTATCCTGTTACCAATTCACACAATGAGTTGGGTCCAGTATTTGCCTGTTCCTATAGATCATTGAAATACAAACACAATTACTTATATTAGATAAAACTCAATCAGGGCAGTATATATTCTGTAGCAAATTATTGTTACTGCATGAAACCTACCTAGCAAAAATGCACCTATCCTCCGTCTTTTTGTGACTTTGGCAAAAAAAATGACCGAAATACGGCGACCCATTCCATTTATGTGGCCGAGTTTATTTTTCAGGTTTAACTATTTAAACACCCATCGAATGCTGAAAGACCTCTGCTGTCATAGGTCAATTGCTCACAAGCTGTTGCACCCCCGCCAATCAGATATCTACTTCCATCTGACATTGCCTGATCCAGCCAGCATGATGGTAGTATCCATGCAGCGAAGATTTGTAGATATTTTCCCAGTTTAATCGATGATGAACATTTCACGGAATATTCAACCTAAATATACGGGAAAAAAAATTGAGCTAATTTTTTGCAATGTGCCTACCTACCCTAAAAAAGTATGTCATAAAATTTTGGAGTAAATAAAGAAAAATGCCTACCTATCTTCCCTATTTTCAAAATGCATGTAACAGTAAACACACATATTATTTTGTTTGGCCTTACCTGTAATCGTCTTTGAATTAAATTAACCAAATTTAACAGGGCATCTCATTTCCTTGACGCCATGGGCCTAGTATATACAATTTGGATGAATGATGTCATGAATCCTCACCCCAATTAGGCTGAATTTCCATATTATGGCACCACAATTTCGGGACCGCGAGCCGGCTAATTCGGCTGAGCCAATTCTTTGTCATCAATGTTCTCTTCAAAGCACTATGAAGCGTTCTCGGGATTGGTTAACACGCGAGTTACTGCAAGCCTGTTAGATCGTACAAGCGACAGTATCCAAATGGGGAGCAGATAGGATTTAATTTTAATTAGATTGTAAAAAATTACCTCGAAATTTGATGAAAGTCTTCAGACGGCTCGTTTGAGGAGTTGGTAACAAGGCAATATCTACTAATCCTATATTTATTTTAAATATATATATATTCTGGTGATTAAATGTCGTATCAATTGTTTATTGTGGTTAGAACTATATCATACACATATGCGTATACAACCACAACACCACGATAAACCGTGATGAAAAAATCATATTTTCACTCTAAGTAGCTTAAGTGTAATGATTTCTAGACAAACAGATTACTTCTGGTAACATCAAAGAAGAAAATGTCGCATACAGTACGAGTTCAAGAGACCTTTAATCTTGCACACAACAGCTATTTAACCCTACCTGGCCTGGGGGGGGGGGTACTTTCCGCCCCCCCTGTTGGTTTTTTGCTTGTATCTCCGGAACGACAAAAAATCGAGAGCTGAAACTCCGTGACTTTTTCGATTATCATATTGGGGTCATTTTGAGCCTATTTGCATGACCCCCCGAGCAAAAGATCATGGGTAAATTCAAAATGGCGGCCATGTCGGGGTACCAGAAAAGTGATGTTTTCGACATATTTCTTCAAAAATTACGCAAAAATTCAGCAAGTTGATTCAACGCGATTCGATGCATTTTTCTGAAACATATGTCTTAGCATCACCAATAAACACCCCCTGATTTGTTCCCCCTCCCTCCCTTTCCCCATTAACCCTACCAGGCCTGGGGGAGAGGGGCCAAAATGCCCTCCTACCAAACTTTCTCGATATCTCCGAAACCCCCAAAAATGGAGAGCTGAAACATTCATGACATTATAGGGTATCGTATTGGGGTCATTTTGAGTCTATTTGCATAACCTCACGAGCAGAGGATCATGGGTAGATTCAAAATGGCGGCCATGTGGGGTACCAGAAAAAGTTATGCTTTCATCATATTTCTTCAAAAATTTTACTTTTATCTACGGAAAAATGGGTAAAACTTATTTTATTTCATATCAGATTATTATTTACTAATCTATCATGCAGTTTTTGCGAAGAAAAAACAAAAATAAAAAAAAATCGACGATTTTGACCGAAAATCGTCCAAAAATGCTCTTTTTTTTGGTGGCCATCTTGGCTTTTTTTACATTTTCTGGTAGGGCTTGACCCAAAGATATAGTGTGGTAAGTTTCAGCCCTCTAGCCTTAGCGATAGCGAAAATATATAGGGGGGGGCACTTTCCGCACCCCCCCCCATGCTGCGATACACCCCAAATCGCCCAGGCCAGATAGGGTTAAAATATCTCGATTCTCCCATCTCAGCAATGCTGTAGCGCGCCACGTGGCTTTGTTTACTGTACTGCCTCATCCCTGGCAGTGTGGGCATTTAACTTTTCAGATAACCTCGTCTAGATTTACATGTAACTGAAGCAAGAAGGCGTATCCTGTTCAATACGCTTATTGGGGAAACCTCTGTGACGGAGGTAAATGACTGAAACAAAATAAAAATACAGGTTTGAGAAGAATGACCAACATTGACTGATGAGATGTAAACAAAGGATAACAATAATCTGTTTTAGACATGAATGATTTAACCACGAGTCTTTAACTGAATAAAGTTTACGGCGATGTGAAAATAACCTCATCCAAGTCATTAATCTTACTCTTGGTTCATAGCACAGACGTGAATTTAGCATAGTTTTCATTTAACATTGGTGTCGTTGTTGTAACGCTAACGCGTGTCTGAACACACAGGCTGAATATAACAATAGTTTGACTGATTTACAAGAGAACACACATTTACCGGTCAACATGAAACAAAATAGTTTTAACTTACACTGTGGTTCGCTGTAGTTGATCAAAAACATAATACTTAAAGCGTAAATTAATTGTAAACTTGTCAAGCTGTGAGATGTGTTGACCTGTTCTGAACACACGAATCTAACTCCAAACGCGCAAGAGCTCCGAAGAAAACTAGTGAAGAAATGAACCCGCTAGGCAGCACATTTACGTTCCACTCGAAAGTAGGTCATTCAGCCGCGGAACCGTGGAGTCGTGTATTGTAAAAAAAATGATCATATTCATTTTAATATGGGTAAAATTACAAAATATATCAATTTACAGTACAATGAAACTGATATATTACAGAAATTTTGTAGAGGTAAATATATTTTAGGAAATCAATATTTGTTTGGATATAGCTGTTTATAAAGGTGATGATCTTGTCTGACCACTCATCTGTCATCACTCTAAAAAGGTGATGAGATTTCATCACCTTTTTAGGGTGATGACCAAGGATGGCCACTCGTCGTTCATATCCCTAAAAGGGTGATGACTGAATCTCATCACCCTTTTATGTTGATGGCCTGGTTGCATCGCCTGTTTAGGGTGATGGATTTTGTCGTCAACTTTTCTCATCACCCTAAACGGGTGATGACCAGACCCATCACCCCAAAAAGGTGATGGCCCATCACCTTTTTTCTGACTGTGTGGGATGGCGGATCTGTCTTGCTGAAACTGGGCCAAAATCTTTACCGTTTTAAGAAAACAGAGTTCACAGTCTGCCTGCATGATCCCCACATTTATCTCACACTATATGTGCAAATAAAATATCGCCCCACTTCAACCCCACTATCGTCTTAGGCTATGCATGGAAGAATGCTTGCCCAACAAAATCCCCACGTTATCTTAAGCTATGAAAACGGCGAGCATTTTGCCCTACATCATCCCCACGCCGGACTTAAACTTTCAGCACAGCCCGGCACATTCTTTACATTGGACTTTGTCTTCGAGCGCTGGAAAAATCCACCCCACCTAATCCCTACAAACAACTCAGTCGATTTACTCCGAAGTTCATTTTCCCTACACCAACCCCACGTTACACTTTGAATATGTAGCAGATAAAGGTATGCCCTACATCATCCCCACGGGGATTTTGAATTTTCAGAACTGTCGCCCATTCACCCGTCATAATCCCCACATCCGCCCTACATAATCCCCATATTTATGCTAAATTTGCATAACCGTGAACAGCTGCCCCACACAAACCCTACGTTATCCCCACGAGGAAAGTTCCAAACCACGCTTCGCCCCACACGAACCCCACGCGCCCACCAATACCCCACACTTTCCCTCCGCAATCCCCACATTTATGTTTGCAAGGGTTATATTTGAAATAAGACCAACGGTAAAAGATATATCAGAGCAAACAATAATGTTGAGACACGGAATTAAATTGTTAATGGATCTGAATTCTTTTCTTAGTCGTTCAGTAGCAACACCAAGGAAAGGTAATTTTATAAACAGTTTTTTCTTTTCAGGGCCGAATTTGGGTTTTGGTTTGGTTTTGTATTGTTGGTCAACAAACTCATAGACTGCTTTATCTATCACATTTGGCGGATATTCATTTTTAACGAACAGGCGTTTTATGTTCTCGACTTCTTCTGAAAAGAATTCATAGGAACTGCAAATATTCCATGCTCTGCGAAGAAAAGTAGATATAATATTGGTTTTGTATTTATCAGGTACAAGACTAGACCATTTTTGGTATAAACCCGTATTTGTGTGTTTCCTGTATACTTTAGTTAGAACAGAGTTTTCAGATTTTAACACAAGTACGTCAAGAAAGGAAAGTACTCCATTGCTTTCTTCTTCTACAGTAAACTTTATATTTGGGTGTTTAGAGTTCAAAAGATTCAAAAAGGCACCACTTCTTCTTGACTGCTGAAAGCTACAAATGTGTCATCCACATATCTCTTGTAGTTTGCTGGTTTTATAGCACTGTTTTCTATGTGTTTCCTGTAGAAGTCATTCATATAGACGTCTGCCATTCTTGGTGCCAATGGAGACTCCATTGATACACCATCAATTTGTTCATAATATTGTCCATCAAACTTGAAAGTCATGTTTGTCACTGCGTGTTCAAGGGCCTTTTTTAGCTGTCTGTGGTTCATTCCATGGAAGTTAGAGTCTTTCTGAGGTGCAACACCATCCAATATGATGTTAATTGTTTCGTTGACCGGGATATTAGTGAAAAGGCTACACACATCGAACCTGACCAGATGACAGTTTTTTAGGTTATCGTTCTGTTTGATCCAAGAGCAGAATTCAAATGAATCCTTTATCATCGTATCATCCTGGCGAAAATCCTTAAGAATACTAGATAAAAACTTAGTTTGTAGTTGTATGAGTTCGTTGATGAGAGAATCAGCCTAAGTGGTGTACCATCTTTATGTACTTTGGGTAATCCATACATTACCCCTGTTCTACTGCCGGTCGGTCGAAGGTTGTTGTACACTTCTTCAGTTATCACTTCTGTTTTCTTCAGATTATACAGAAAATTCTTCACGCGTTTTTCCTTTGTTGATGTATTGACATGCTCGTCTTAACCCGACCAGGCTTGTGTGCGGTTGTCATTATGCATCCAACACCCCCTTCCAAACTTTCTGCTCTATCTCCAGAACGACCCTTTAATTTATCATATTGGAATCATTTTGAGCCTGTATGCATCAACCCAGAACAGAGGATCGTGGGTAAATTAAAAATGGCGTCCACACGGGGCACCAGAAAAGTGATGTTTTTGTAATTTTTCTGCAGGTTTTTTTTTTACTATTTTACCATGTTGTTGGTGCGAGGAAATAACACAAATAAAAAAAGTCGAAATCTGACCAAATAAATGTCCTTTTTGTACATGACGTCACTGTGACCTCATCAAAGCGGTCATACTGATTTTGTTTTTACATTTCCCGGTAGAGCTTGACCCCCTGGTCAGATAGGGCTAAGAATATTCCCAATATCAATAGAATCTATGATATAAGCATCTAGTACACCGTTCATCTTTCAGCCTTTACCCATTAAGTATTCGTGCATCCATAGTCCAAATACAAGCGTCTAGTCTGTGATTCATAATTCAGCCGTCGTCCATTAAAGAATATCCGCGTCCATAATCCAAAGACCTATTCCATATCCATATAACAGTATTAGCACCAAATTCAAGAAAGACAATCATAGTATACATAAACATAGGCTAGTTTCCTGCAAGAGAGAAGCGGTCAACAGTTTTCATTGATGCCGACAAGACATCATGATGTTCCAAAAATATCAAATCCGTATCGCTGATCAGTATTCTTAATCCATAATATTCGTTGTAAAGTCGTTATCTAAAGAATGATGTATCTCAGTCACGCTTTGATTGTGACTGTTCATATGAGTACCATGAGGAACTTGAAGTACATGGGTTCATACGGCCCCTAGCCCCGGGTTAAGCGGAATTAGACACAAGTTACGAAACGTAGCGCCATAGATCTTGCACGCTACGTTCGTATTTTGCTATCAGCATGCGATATGTATCGCCAAGTTTGAGAAACTTTGAGTGGAGGCGCTTGGAGGAATAGCCCTGTTTTATAAGTTTCTGCAACAATGTTTTGTGACGTTGATTGAAATCGTCACAATTAACACAGGATCTAGCAAATACTACTAGGCGAGATATGTATACGCCATATGCAGGTCCCACTGGAATATTACTGTCGAGAAAGGGATAGTTTACGCTGTCGAAATTGTAATCATCTCTTTTGTCATAAAGTCGACGAGAGAGAATGCCCGCTTAATTTTTGTAGAGATATAGATCTAAATATGATGTGCCTGTATGGCTATCTGTAGTTTCCTTCAAATCCAGTGAAGGTGGATATATATCCTTCACTGCGTCATTTATATAGCGATTATCCACAGCGAGAAGATCGTCTATATAGCGTTTGGTGAATGAGAAGGAACGGGCTTTGAATGGATCGGTTTTTGAAAGCGCCTGCATATAGTCATATTCATAAGAGAACAGATACAGGTCAGCCAACAGGGGTGCGCAATTAGTACCCATTGGAATACCTATATGCTGTTGATATATTGTGTTGCCAAATTTCACATAGATATTTTAAATATTTTTATACCCAATACATATAACAACAATCCAAAGACATAATACATATAACAAAGTTAGCACCAAATTACCCCCCCCCCTCCCTAAAAAAAATAACTAAAAAAATAAGCATAGTATACATACACATAGGTTAGCTTTTGCAAGAGCTGGATAACTGTTTCCAATGACGCTGGCAAGACATCATGATTTCCACAAAAAAAAATCAAACCCGTATTACTAATCTATATTCTTAATTTGATTAAGAATATTTGATTTGATGGTTTTCGTTGTAAAATCTTTATCTGAATAAGGGCCTATCTCAGTCACGAGTTGATTGTGCCTATTCATATGAACAAAATGAGTTCATATGGATACGTCCCTAGCCCCGAGTTAAGCGGCAATAGACAACAGTTACTATACGTAATGCCATAGATCTCACACGCTACGCTCGTATTTTGCTATCAGTATGCGATATGTACAGCCAAATTTGAGAAACTTTGAGTTTGGCTCATTTAAAGACACACATGTTAATATCGAATTAGGTGTCATTTGGGATCATCTGCAACAAGTACTTTGTCATGTATTCTGTGCGAATCAACGCATTTTTGGATCCAAGGGGGCATACCTACATCAAAATAAAGCAACTTCTTATTAAAGCCTAATTCTTTAGATTTTTCCATATTTTAAAATTATTTGCATTACAACACATAAAAGGGAAGTGGGAAGTGGTGCCGACATACTGACAGAGGCACAGGACTTCACAGTATACTCTTCCGGTTAACCTATTCTAAAGCACATACCAAGAATCTAACGATTCGTGATATATGTTGTATCTCAGGTACGCTTTTATTGTTCCTGTTCATGTGGCAACTTGGATGATATGACCACACGGACCCTAGCAGCGGCATAAGCGATATCAGATACAAATCTAGAGAGCTATGATGGAAATGCTCTGACAACTCGTATATTGGTAATTGGTGAGCTGTTTCGCTTTGACAACTCGTACACTGCGGATTGGTGAGCTGTATCGTCGGCAGATGGAAATGACGGCATTTAACACAAAAGACTAGACTGTAAGGCCCGATGTCGACCCAGCATCAACTTCGCACAAATCCCAACATATATCAAAGACCAAAAGGTCTGTACAGGGGGCAGGCCTCGGGGACGAAACGTCCACCAGCAGAATCTCGCCATATACAGGTAAAAGTTACAACACATAAAAGGGAAGTGGGAAGTGGTGCCGACATACTGACAGAGCCACATAACTTCACAGTATAGTCTTCCGGTTAACCTATTCTAAAGCTCATACCAAGAATCTAACGGTTCGTGATATGTGTTGTATCTCAGGTACCCTTTCATTGTACCTGTTCATGTGGCAACTTGGGTGATATGACCACACGGCCCATAGCACCGGCATAAGCGGTATTAGCACAAAATGGCTAAATTTGAAATGTGATCCTGTTGGATCATTTTGATCTTTTCATATGTGTTTGTTTGTTTCAAGTCATATTGATTAGTCCAAAATACAAATGTGTCCCAACTAAACGGCTGCAGCACAGAGCATTTTATGATGGGTTTATCTGACCTGGGGATTGGGGGGGGACCTGTCCCTCTACAAAACTTTCTGAGCTATCTTTGGAACGACACAAAATAGAGAGATGAAACTCCGTGACTTTATATTTTATAATATTTGGGTTATTTTGAGCTGATTTGTATACCCCCCACCCCCCTCCGTCCGAGCAGACGATCATGGGAAATTTCAAGATGGCGACCACGTGGGGTACCAGAAAAGAGATGTTTTTGTCACATTTCTTCAACATTTCTACTTTTCCCCGATGAGAAGTGGACAAAATCTGTTTTATTTCACATCACATTAATATTTGCTAATTTATCATGCAGTTTTTGCGGAGAAATTTCATAAATAAAAATTCTGAAAATCTGACCGAGAAATCGACCAAAAAATGTCGTTTTTGAAAATCACGTCACTGTGACGTCATCAAAGCGGCCGTCTTGAATTTTTTTACATTTTCTGTTAGAGCTTGACCCAAGGGTATAGTGTGGTAAGTTTCAGATCCCATGCTCAAGGTGTAAGAAAAATAATTAGGTGGGGACACTCCCTCACCCTCCCAAAATACCAGGCCAGATAGAGTTAAGACCATCAACATACAACCATTTATGAGCCCAACGTACATATGCGTCAAATTTATCTGTTTGACTTCATAGTGTATCACGTTGGATTTATTTTGAGACCACTCTCATAACATAACAATCATCTGATATGGTGCTTAAAATTTTCATGTTTTTTTCTTAAATGACTTTCTTAAATGAGCGTTGATATTGGATCAATCAATCTTTCACCACTCAGACTATTACCGGGGGCAAATTTCGAGGCTGTTCGTAATCTACGACACAGAGAGCCATGGTTCAATTATAAATCACAGTCATCTGGGGTTAAATTTGAAAAAAAGCTCATCAACTAGCTACAAACATAAGCCGAACGAATGAAATGAAGCATATTTGCAAATATGTTCGCTGACGTAGTAAAACTTAATAGATTAAAAGTAAATTTTAAATACATTTTGCAAATATCATTGATACGGTTGTCCCTGTAGACCAACCGTTTCCTTTCAGAAAACACGGATAATGGTAGTCATAGACGACATAACAAGCATAGTTTTATGGAAAAAGAAATGGTGCTAGCGGAACGTCTTGGCGAAAATTATCCCCTGCGCAGATAATGTAAAAAAAAGAAATGTTTATTTAATTATTTTTTAATTATTTATTTTCATTTTTTGCGTATCCCAAAGTTTTTGTTTTGTTTTATGTTTACATTAAAAACCTGCCCTAAAATAAACTACTACACCGAATCAACATTTATTGAGAAAACAAATATCTTGCTTGATGACAATGATACGAATACACCCCTATCTTTTCTACACTTCAATGCCAAAAGCCTTAACAGACAAACCAAATTTTTTTTCATGTTAATGGTGAAGATATATCAGACAGTAAATCAATAGCCACAAAATTCAATGAATATTTTAGTACTGTAGCGTCTAACCTGGACGCAGATATACCTTAGACTGGCTCAAAGATTACCTACATGTAGGTACCCCTGTTCCGAATAATTTTGAATTCTCCGCAATAACGCCAGAACTTGTGCACAGCACAAGTATGAATTTGAAATCGGGGCTGCACCAGGTATTGATGATATCCGGATGTCTGTGGTCAAGTTAGTATCCGACTATATTTCAGTGCCCCTTTGCTCTATTATAAACCATTCATTTTCAACAGGGATTTGCCCCGGAAGTTTTCAAAGTAGCGAAGGTAACACCGGTTTTTAAATCAGACGATACATTTTTTCCTTCAAACTACAGGCCCATTTCTATCTTGCCGTGCTTCAGCAAAATCATGGAGAAGCTTGTCGCTACAGTGGTAGACCAATTCCTGGATTCTAATGACGTAATCACAGATAACAATACGACTTTAGGGCCAACCATTCTACATCAATGGCAGCGTGCTCCCTGCATGACTCCCCGACTTCCGCAAAAGAATCCAAAATTATATAGCATTGTAACTTTCTTAGACCTTTCTAAAGCTTTTGACACCATAAACCACAAAAATTTTCTATCCAAACTTGAACATTATGGTTTCCAAGATCAGGCAAACAAATTGGTTCCAAAGTTATTCAACACAAAGATCCCAAGCTGTTACTTATAACGACATTTTTTTCCAACCCTCTACCTGTTCCTTTTGGAGTTCCCGAAGGGTCAATACTAGGACCCATACTCTTCCTTATCTATATAAATGGTTTGACTAATGTAACAAATATATTAAAAATAACTCTCTTCGCTGATAATACAAGTACTGTGTACTCCGCGGAAAACTATGCGAATATTTTCAACGTCATGTCACAGGAACTGAAGAAATTACAAAAGTGGTTCCTTCGTAATAGACTTTCGTTAAATATTAAAAAAACATGGTCATTGAGCCCAATACTCGTAATCGACTAAAACTTAAATTTGATTTATCCATTTCTGGACGCCAAATTGAGCGTGTCACTAGATTCAAGTTCACGAGAGTCGTTTTTTTAACCAGGAACTAAACTGGACGACACACATCAACCACACCTGCAATAAGGTCTCTCGAAACATAGGAATTATTAACCACATAAAATAGTCCAAAAACGAAAAATCTTTAAATATCCTGTCTTATTCAGTGATATTCCCATATCTATCCTACTGTAATCTTCTGTAGGGAAATACTTATATTACCCATCTAAACCAGCTATTTTTGCTACAGAAGTGAGCCCTGAGGGTAATAACTTTGTCAAAAAAGTGACCATAAGCAACCATTATTTACAGATCTAAAACTACTGCAACTTTCTGAACTTGTATGCCTGCCTCTTACTGGCTCATAAATTTATGCACCGTCTGAATTATTACCAGCAGCATTCAGAAACTACTTCACACGACAATCAGACGTCCACCGCTACCAAACCAGAAGTCAGCATCTTAACCCTACCTGGCCTGGGAGGGAGGGGGGGGGGCACTTTCCGCTGGAGAGCTGAAACTTCGTGAGGTTATAGGTCATCATATTGGGGTCATTTAGAGCCTATTAGCATAACCTCACGAGCAGAGGATCATGAGCAAATTCAAAATGGCGATCATGTTGGGTACCAGAAAAAGTGATGTTTTCGTCATATTTCGTCAAAAAAAATGCTTTTCTGTACGGAAAAGTGGGTACAACCTATTTTATTTCATATCAGATTTTTATTTGCTAATTTATCATGCATTTTTTTGCGAAGAAAATACAAAAATAAAAATAGTCCAAAAATGCTCTTTTTGAAATTGACGTCACAGTGACGTCATCATTGCGGCCATCTTGGATTTTTTTTACATTTTTTGTAGAGCTTGACACAAAGATATAGTGTGGTAAGTTTCAGCCCTCTAGCCTTAGCGATAGCGAAAATATATTAAGTGGGAGGGCACTTTCCGCCCCCCCCCCCCCAAGGCCTTGGTACACCCAAAATCGCCCAGGCCAGATAGGGTTAATCTTTACCGACCTATTTGTAAATCTAACATCTACTTCTACACCACAAAAACTACAGGACCTAGAAAGTGGAACAAATTACACCCACTGATGAAGTCCATCTAATCAATCTCATTATTCAAATCAAAACTCAAAGAACATCTCCTGCGTAACTGTCCCATCCCTCATATTCAAGGCTAAAAACCAAAAAAATAATGAAAAATAAAAAAAATAACATCAAAAGACGTATGATGACGTATAAAACTAAATAAAAATATTCACAGTATGACTCACTTGATGACAATTATATAAAAATGTCTTTACCCAATCTGGGCTGGGCTTTTTGGGACCTGTCGTGGCCTTGGCGGGGGGGTGGACGAAATGGCCCCCTAATTATTTTTCTTACCCCTGAGCTAGGGAGCTGAAACTTACCACGCTATACCCTTGGGTGAAGCTCTACTAGAAAATGTAAGAAAATCCAAGATGGCCGCTTTGATGACGTCATAATGACGTCATTTTCACAAACGAGATTTTTGTTGGTGGATTTTTCGGTCAGATTTTCCGAATTTTGTATTTATGCAGTTTCTCCGCATAAACTGCATGATAAATTAGTAAATATTAATGTGATGTGAAATAAAATAGTTTTTACTCACTTTTCATCACGGAAATACAGAAATTTTGAAGAAATATGACAAAAACATCACTTTTCTGGTACCCCACGTGGCCGCCATCTTGAATTTACCCATGATTCTCTGATCGGGGGGTTATGCAGATAGGTTCAAAATAACCCCAATATGATAAACTATAAAGTTACGGAGTTTCAGCTCTCTGTTTTTTGTCGTTCTGGAGATAGCGCGGAAAGTTTGGTATGGCGGCCATTTCGTACCCCCCCTCCCCGGCCAGGTAGGGTTAATGAATTGCTTATTTAAGTCTGGGGTACGGCGCATCACGTTGGGCACACCGGTTCTCGTCAGATCACCGAAGTTAAGCAGCGTTGTGCTCGGTCAATACTTGGATGGGTGACCGGGTGCTGTACTGGCTGGGCTGATCAGTGTCCAGAATAATAGGAACTGTGGACACTCTCGTGTTCTGGCACATGTAGGCACCGTCGTGATATGACTGAAACAATGTTGAAAACGACGTTAAATCCTACTCACTTACCCTTATTTAAGTCTGAAGAGAGCAAATTATAAATATTATTAATAAAGTACTATATCCAGTATGTTACAGATATTTATAGATACATATCTTTCTATTGGGATAGAACAATCCCTTTGGGGTTTTATTCCCGTCAGTTGTATTACATGTTATATAACACTATTGATTTGTATATAACTAAATGTGTATCATCTGATCGTTGGCGAATAAAATTCAATTCTATTCAATTCAATTATGCAAATTTGGTATTTAAACGTGAAACTTAGATATTGTCCCCATGTGGCATCATATTCCAATATTACATTATTTATATGATTCCTCATACTAAACAAAGTAATACCTAATTTACTGTGCATGAAGTAAACAAATCTATAATTTACATAATTTGAAAAGTAATGGTTCAAAATGTAAAATTTAACCTCTCTTAAGAAAAAGTTCACAATCAGGGAGAAAAATCGAACAAATAAATCATTTTAGAACATCACGTTACTTTGACGTGATCAGTGTGGTCATGGCATTTTTTGTTGCATTTTCTCGTAGAGTATGGCGCCAAAATATGTTGTGGAAGCTTCAGTTCCTAGCTGAAGAGGACAGAACAATATTCAGGGAGGGTGCTCATGCTTCCCCAGCCAGGGTGGGTGTGAAACAGTCAAGGCCAGGTTGAATTAATGCGAGTCGGTAAGATCTCCAAGCAGCGTGTATGATGGTGGAGCGTTGATAAGATACTAATTTATCAATATACGTATGGTCTGACCGATATACCTCGACAAGTTTCCAGATGCATTGGAGAACAGTAAATACAAACAAACTTCAACAATATAAGACAGTCCTGTACAAACCTTGTACAAATGTTGTATACAGGCTTTCGCGGCTGTTCCCTTAACCCTACCTGGCCTGGGGGGGGGAAGTGACCCCTAGTGAACTTTTCTCTGCTGCTCCGAAACGACAAAACCGAGGAGGCTGAAACTTGGTGACTTCTAAGCTTATCTTATTGGGGTCATTTTGAGCCTATTTTTATATACCCCCGAGCAGAGGATCATGGATAAATTCAAAATGGCGGCCATGTGATATCCGCGAAAGTCGTGTTTTTCAATCTTTTCGCTTCATTTCTTCACATTTTCCTTGCCTAAAAGGCATTGAAAGTATATTAATTATGAACAACTAATTATTCTACATTTTATTGATTTTTTTCGGAAGAAAAATCGGAAAAATGAAAATTTCGAAAAATCGACCCCAAAAAGGCAGAAAGATGACTTCCGAGAAGATGACTGTGACGTCATCATGGCGGCCATCTTGGATTTTTTTTGTTTACATTTCCCGGTAGAGCTTGAACCAAAGATACTGTGTGGTAAGTTTCAGCGCTCTAGCCTTAGTGATAGAGGAAATATATAGGGGGGCACTTCGCCCCCCAGGCTGCGATACACCCAAAATCGCCCAGGCCAGTTAGGGTTAACTACAAATACCTGGATTGCATTTGAGGCCGACGATGAGGGGTGTACTCCATCCATTTGTGACCAGTAGAAAACACATACTTTTCTTTTTGGAAGTTCGTTGTTGTTGTTGTAATTTTCTACTAAAGAAGGAAATATATTCTACGAATGTTGGCAAATTTGCGTTCGAACATGTCAATTGCGTGGGGTTTTTTTTAAATACTGGTACGAACTTTCGCAGACTCATCGCTTACAAGTCCGATCGCGGGATTTCCGTCTTGGTGTTGTTAAGTACCGAGCTATTGAATGCGAGAAACAACTTGACATGTAGTTGATCAATCGATTGTAAAAGAAAACGATTGAAGATCTTTCGACATATGTTTTCATAACACAAATTGGAGAGGAGAATGGGCTGGCATCGGATACGAGATATTCGACCTGGGATATTATTAAGTTGGAAATAGACACTGACAAAATATAACAAAAAAAAACAATGTTATTTTTGTTCAATTTATCGTTTTTGCTTCGAGAGCTTCGACAAGCCTTCGAATTGTCTCGAGGCAGCTATAGATGACAGATTAATCGTTCGCAGCACATTTTAAAGAAATTATTACTTTAACAGTTGATCGATAGAATGCAAACACTACTCCTCTGATCAACTATTGATATTTGTTCTAAAAAAACTAATTTGGTTATGGGCATGAGTGGCATCTGACTCGGGGTTTCCAAAATCAAAAAACTACTTGGTATGAAAAAAATTCCAACAAATAATACCAGGGATGTCCGTCGAATTGACGTTTATACCATAGTTTGGTCGGTTTTCGGCACTTATCCTGACTCACGAGAGTATGAAATCAGATGCGAAAAATTGTATTAAGATGTTATCGTCAAGGTTATCGCCGTTATTATACCACATTACAACGAGACAGCATAATTTGTTTAGTTAGTTCGATATTTCGAGATAGTTCAGTGAAAGCTCGAGTATTTCATCAATTTGACTATTAAGGTGTTCTCTCTTAATCGTTAGACCCATATCAATATGAATCAAAAATACACCGTAAAGCTGATGGTAATATGTTGTGGAAAAGCAGCCAGTTTTGCATCGATCATGTCATATCTGCTTTGAATATTACAGAATCTTCGGGAATGCTTCAACTGTTTTTCAGATTAATATTGGAAAAGCGACAAAGGATATTGGCGTATTTTTGTCATGTCTGCCACAAAGAAACAGCTGGTTATATACTATCTACTGCTATGAACTATCTCGAGAGGCGTGCGCAATCAATTGTCATATTTCTGGTGATCGTGTAAACGAGGCATCTGTGGGGTTTAGCCTCGGGCTACGCCAATGTTCATAAAGGGACGCCCACGGCGTTCTTCTTTGTCTCATCTAATGCTTTTGATGTTTGTCACGAGCATAAAGTTTTCATCATCGCTTAGTTATTTATGTCCATTAATAGTGTATTTGATCGAGAATACTGCGTCAATGTTGTGTTCATGTCGTGTTATTCGCAAAATATGCGGATCATGCTGAATCCGAATCCAGCAGTTGTTATTCTTTTATTTTCGTTTTTTGTATAAATTTCTCTGCGACAGAATTAGGGAATTTAAATCAACTTTTTAATTCATTGCAAGATCAAGGTGGTCAGATTACAGTGACGCCATCAGTAGAGGAGAGAGTGAGAGAGAGGAAGATTGTTAAATTTAAAATCTTGATGCCTTCAGGGAAATATGACCCTTATTGTCTAACACTAAAGTTATCGACTCCGCGGATCACTGGAATGTCTTGTTATTTAAGGAAGCCCTAGCTATTCGGCGCTCAAATCCTAAACTTAACAGTGGTGTAAAAGCTTCGAAAGAGCTACAGTTATTCAGGTAGACTACTGTTTATTATTTTGGTATTTTGTTTCCAATTTCAATTTTTATATATTTTATTCCATCAATCACTGTTTAGATAAGATAATACAACTATCCAGCATTTCTGTGGTGTGTGTATTTCTTGTCTTGTTAATTAATAGCCTAATATAGTTCGCCCATATAGTTCAGCATTTCCCGTTCTGTAACTATCCAATTCTCTATATCTTATTTCCGATTTCAATCTTAGGTACCTTTGTTACGTTTCTCTAATCAACTTAATACATTTTTCTAATCTCTGTTTCACTTGTGTTTATTTCCCTGATTGACATTTCTGCTGCCACTCTATACACATTCACACACCTCAATAAATCACCACCCGTATCTATTATCCTTATGAAACTATTGCCATTTCGATTGTGTATTGTCAGGCCTATTTGGTGTGTGTATTCCTTGTCATGTCTATTTGCCACTCATGTTTACCTTAATTGTTATGTTCACATATTATCTGATTGGCTATTGCCCTCTAATTTTGTGTATCGAACCATTTCAGTCTTTGTTAGTCGTTTTGTATATAAGAGCCTGTAACTGCTGTTAGATCACATCCTGAAGATGACAAATAAAATTTTGTCGAAATATTGAGACTGTCACCATGCGTTTATTAAGTTTATTCGGAGTTACTTTGCTTCTGCATTATGCCAAGCTTATCAGTGGATCAACACGATTTTGGTCAACGCTCCGAGCCACTGACCCCATCCTTCATCAACACACAGTAGCCTACCAAAAGAGCTACAGACGACTGACGAAGGCTGAATCTGACCTCAAGTTCCTGAACAAGTGTCGGGACAACAACATCACGCCGAAGTTCATCCGCTGGGCTAATCTGCGATCCAAGGCCCCCAGACTACGTAGCCGATACCACAAACGACTACTGAAAGAAGCCATCCGTGAGAAGGTCCTCGCAGTTCGACAACTGAGGAGGGAAAATGCCTTGTTAGAAACACAACTGATGAACAGCACTACCTGGATGAAAGCCACCACGATCAAACACATCGCCAGAAAGCCTGTGGACAAAAATCAACGCTGCCCATATCCAACACCAGGAGAAGAAATTCACCGCACTACTCAAAGAACACTCTATTTCACTCGGCCTGAAAGACAACCCGAACACCATTATCCTTAATCTCACCAATGAAACGATTTCCAGAGACGAAGAAGACATTCTACGTTTTGGCTTAAAACATGGCCTTGCTACGTCCCCGAGAGATTCAGACATTATCATATGTGCCGAAACATTCTGGGAACATCTAAATTACCATGGACTGCTACCGAATGGTTACATTAAGAGAGAACGTGTCAAAAATGCTATCCGAGCCATGTCATGCAACATACTGGACTTCAGTGACAAACGACTGTCTTCTGATGCCCACCGAATCAAAATCCTGAAGACACTGAAAGAACGTTTCGCTATTTTGAAACCTGATAAAGGTAGCGGCGTCGTATTACTACGGAAGGAGGACTACATTACCAGCCTAAATGAAACCTTCGAGATTAGGACGAAATTCCGCAAACTAGGCAAGAACCCCAGTATGACCCAACTACGCACCCTGCAAAATTACCTGCGCACAATTCATCGTCGAGGTGAAATTACTGAAGATGAATTGAAGGAAGTGAAACCCAAATCCACGAGACCAGCACGCACCCATGGGTTACCGAAAACACACAAAGATTTTGTGAATCTGCCCAAGTTTCGCCCAATTATCGACACAACTGGTACTGCCTACTCGAAAGTAGGTAAATTCCTGTCGAAACTATTGAAACCATTAACGGATAACGAATACTCACTATCTGATTCCTTTGAAGCAGCCCAACGTATTCGAGAAATTCCACAAAATTTATTCGATGAAGGCTATCGCTTTGTTTCCGTCGATGTCGAATCGCTGTTCACCAATGTAGTGAATATCATTCTTGACCGTATATATAAACAGAAGGTAATTACAACCACTATCCGAAAGACTACCCTGAAAAAACTGTTGTTGGACTCCTGTACTAAAACCCCATTCTCGTTCAACAATGTATTGTATCAGCAAGTGGACGGTGTATCGATGGGTTCCCCCCTAGGGCCGACCCTCGCCAACATCATCATGACTGAACTAGAAAAGACAGTGGTGGATAAACTGGTCCAAGATGGAACGGTTAAATTCTACTGCAGATATGTGGACGACACACTTGTTCTAGCCAAACCTGCTGATTTCAACTCAATCTTGACGGCACTGAACACTTTCAACCCACAGCTCAAGTTTACCCACGAGACATTTGACGCTTATACTGATGTACATTTCCTCGATATCAAAATCTGCAATGGAATGACAACCTCAATATACCGAAAATCCACTTGTACCGGCCAATATGTTCATTTCGACAGCTTTCAACCTTGGACTACAAAAACTGCTTGGATACGGGCACTTATAACTAGAGCTCACAAACTTTGTAGTACTGTTTCGCTATTCAACAATCAGTTGAGTGTTATTAAAGACTTTATGTCTTGGAATGGCTTCCCCAAAGCTACAGTTGAAAAACTTGTCAAAAAGTTCACCACCCGTTTGGCTTGTGCGCCTCGAGATAAACCTAAAGACGACATACCTAAAATCTGGCTTAAATTCCCTTACGTTGGTCCTCAGGGAGAACGAATAGTCAAACGATATTTAAGCAAAATTCGCAGACTTCTCACAAAGCCAGTGAAGATCATTGTTCATTGGAGAACCACTAAAGTCAGTGCAATTATCAACATTAAAGACAAGACTCCGCATGAATTTAGAAGTGATATTGTGTACCAATTTACCTGTCCTGGTTGTAATTCTAGTTACATCAGAAAAACTGAGCGTTGTCTTGAAACACGACTAAAGGAACATGAATGAATGAATGAATGAATGAATATTTATTCACCACACAGCAATACAAAACAGATATGCAGAATGTACAGGAATGAGTAGTTAGCCGCATATGTGGCGGGAATAAAACCCCAGGGGGCTTGTTCTATCCCGAATTAACAAGTGAATATACATAGGCTAATTTCAGCGACAGGACTATATATAGTTTTTGTGGAAATAAAATTATATACAAATCATGGAAATGTTATTATATATACAGAGGCGGTGAATAAGGTATAAGCACCACTGTTGCTAATTTGTCGAGAAATCAATGCTTAGGACGAGAACATTTAGTTGTTGCAAAAATACATAAATAGACGTGACGCGCTGGATAGACAACCAAGCATGCTAAACTAGTGATAAAGAAGGTCGGATGAATACTCACAGATTGCAGGAGAGTACAGAGTAAATAAATAACTAGTAAGACATCGGTTACAATTAGTTTACGTATACCCGGTTACCGTGTCACAATGTTTAACAGGATTTTTTTTAGGCGAGATTTAAAAACAGACTTGGAGGCGCAAGATTTCAGGCTGACGGGTAGTGAATTCCATAATCGGGGTCCCTTTATTTTACAAGAATAGAATGAGAGTTGCGATTTGTAAAACGGCCTGTATAAATTAAGGTTGGCCTGTCTGGTTGGATAGTTGTGTATAGCAGATAGCTTAGTGAAGTAATTTTGCAAGCTGGAGGGAAGAAAGACTGAATTATAGAAAAATTTGTGCGCAAATATCAGAATAAGATAATCATTTATTTTATGTATAGGAAGAATATTTAGCTCCAAGAATAGGTTTCCGGTATGTGCTAATCTGGTACTGGATGTTACAATGCGAATAAGCCTTTTTTGCAGAAGAATTAATGGCTGGAGGTGTGTGGGATATGTGTTGGCCCAGACCATGCTGCAATAGGAGACGTAAGAGTAGAATAATGAGTAATATAAAATGATTAAGGTCTTTCTGTTTACACAATTTTTAATATTGTTTAAAATACCTATATTTCTAGATAATTTCGAGCATAATGATCCAATATTTGACTGCCACGTTAACTTGTCGCTAAAGATGATTCCGAGAAATTTGAATGTGTTGACGCATTCAAGTTCATTGCCATCAATGATGAGTTTATGTGAAACATGAATAGTAGATCTAGCTGGTTTGATTAGCATATATTTGGTTTTCTTCACATTGAGAGACAACAAATTGCATGAGAACCAGTCGTGAAGTTTAATGAGTTCGTTTGACATTGTTGCGATTAAATGTTCATGATTAGTGTCGGATAAGATGGCGCTTGTGTCGTCGGCGAAAAGAATAATATCTAGGCAGTTAGATGCGTTACATATATCATTAATGTAGATTAGGAAGAGAATAGGGCCAAGAATCGATCCCTGAGGCACGCCACAATTTATGTTTCTGGACGTAGATTGTACATTGTTGTAACAAACGCGTTGAGATCGGGATGACAGATAGCTTCGAAACCAGTCGTTAGCGATTCCACGAAATCCATAATGTTCAAGTTTATCTAACAGTATATCATGATTGACCGTATCAAACGCCTTAGATAAATCAAGAAACATAGCGACGGTAAATTTTTTGTCTTCTTTAGCATTACTTAATTTGTCGTATAATGAGGACACTGCATCACAGGTGGAATGATTAGCGCGAAAACCAAATTGGCTGGGAGAGATAATTTCATATGCTTCCAAATAAAATGTCATTCTAATAGCAACTAATTTCTCGAAGATTTTACTAAGACAGGGAAGAACAGATATGGGTCTATAATTACTGGCTAAGTTTTTGTCCCCAGATTTGTACACAGGTGTGACTTTGGCAGCCTTCACGATGTTCGCGATTTTTCCTAGTTCAAATGATAAATTTACAAGATGTGACAGGGGACTGGCTATAATGTTAGAGACAGGCTTGAGAAGTGACATGCGGAAACCGTCTATACCGGGTGATCCATTCTTTAGCTCCGCGATGACTGTTTTAATTTCGTCAGGCGTGCAGGGATTCAGGAGAAATTGCTCCGGATGATCCCGTGTAAGAAAGGTTCTGAAATCAGTCCGAGATGGAGGTATTCTAGTGGCTAGTTCAGATGCGATTGAACAGAAATAGTCATTGAAATAGTTAGCTATCTCCGATGACTTAGTAGTTTCGTTTCCGTTAATAATAAAATTGCTAGGTAGGGTATTTTGTTTTCGGCGTTCCGTTAAGTTATTTATCACCTTCCATGTTTCTTTGATATTATTGTTGTGTTTGTTAAATTCATCTTCATAATACTTTTTCTTGGCGTGCCTCAGTGTATGGTTCAGTTTGTTCCTATATAGCCTATACTGCATAGTATTTTCAGGTTGTTTATTGGTTAAATGTAGGCGATATAATTTGTCTTTTTCGTGTATTGATTTAATAACTCCGGGAGTTATCCAAGGTTTGTTTATTCTTTGTTTGGGAGTAGATTTTGTGCGGACAGGGAAGCACTCATCGTAAATTGGGGTAAAATTGTCAATGAATGTACCCATAGCCTCATCTACGTTTAAAACTTCCTCAGTAACATTGCTCCAATTAATTTTTTCTAGCTTTTCTTTAAATAAACATTGTTGATTCGAATTGATAAGACGGTATACTATAGTTTGTTCTTCAGTAGTAAAGGTATGGTCACATTGGCTGATATGGAACACTGGAAAATGATCAGAGATGTCGGACAGGAGTATGCCAGAACAACGGTCATCCTCGTGGAAATTAGTGAATATATGATTAATTAGGGTCGCAGAACGTGATTTGACACGAGTTGGTTTAGTAATTTTTGGAAAAAGATAGAACGATTTCATAGTTTCGTAAAATTGTTTAGATGGTCCATGTATAGATGTCTTAAAAAGGTCAATATTCAAGTCTCCCATGAGGACACATTTCTTTTTTTC
>JAVTVY010004902.1:0-39626 GCA_036873755.1 Hanleya hanleyi
AAATACCCTTCACCTAGGCTTCACGTTGATACCTCACTCGACCCCATTCGACCATTAGGGCTCCCCTAGATGCCAAAACGTCTATTTTCATACCCTTGGGCCACCGCGCATGCGCAGAATGATCCTAATTCAACCCCACACCCAGTCCATCAGATGCCCCTTCATGAATGCTTCACTTTGATACCTCACTCGATCCCATTGGACCATTAGGGGCTCCCTAGCTCCAAAAAGGCTATTTTCATGCCCTTGGGCCACCGCGCATGCGCAGAAGGCCGATATGTCAACCCCACACCCAGTCCATCAGATGCCCCTTCACGAATGCTTCACTTTGATACCTCACTCGACCCCATTGGACCATTAGGGGCCGCCCTAGCTCCAAAACGTCTATTTCCATACCCTTGGGTCACCGCGCATGCGCAGAATGCCGATAATTCAACCCCACGCCCAGTCCATCAGATGCCCCTTCACGAATGCTTCACTTTGATACCTCCTACGACTCCATTGGCCCATTAGGGACTCCCCTAGCTCCAAAACCGCTATTTCCATACCCTTGGGCCACCGCGCATGCGCAGAATGCCGATATTTCAACCCCACACCCAGCCCATCAGATGCCCCTTCACGAATGCTTCACATCGATACCTCACTCGACCCCATCGGTCAACTAGGGGCTCCCATAGCTCCAAAAAGGCTATTTTCATACCCTTCGGCCGCCGCGCATGCGCAGAAGGCCGATATGTCAACCCCACACCCAACCCATTAGATGCCCCTTCACCTAAGCTTCACTTTGATAACTCACTCGACCCCATCGGACCATTTTATCTAGGGACTAGGGACTCTCCGCGGAAGCTTTTTCCCGAGACCGAATCACCGCCAAAACCGCGGCCAAACCGCATCACCGCGCATGAATACATTTTTTTTTTTTTTTTTTGCCGAAACTTGACACTTGACACCGGAGTCAATGAGTGCACTGGTGAGTGGGTGGGTTCAAAATGGCGGCACCTTATTTTACACACACAACACCACAAGCCGCCATTTTGAACCCACCCACTCACATATGACGCATGCGCACCTCCCCAACCCCCCTCAATTGTGACGTCAAAACAGGTTCTGCGCATGCGCAGTTGAGGGGTATTCCTCTGATTTACTCTTTGTATACTACTAGCGTGTCAAAAGTTTTGACGCGAACGCGTTCATTTTTGAACAGGGGGTCGTTCATTTCCGCATGCGTCAGGCCGTTCATTTTACACAGCAGCGTCAGAAAATGAACAGTCGAACGTTCATTATTGAACGTTCATTTTTTTAATGCACTCTGACGTTCATTTTCGCACGTTCGTTTTCGCATGTTCATTTTCTCACGTGCGCAAACGGCTGGCGTTTGACTGGAGCAGCAATGAACAACATACAGAAAGCTGCCATCCCGATACTAAAAAACGCGCCGGATCAAATCTACTTTCTCATCGCGCGTCATTCTCGTGTTATAGATTTTATTATCTTTTGCTCCATGTCTTTTGCTTCGTGTCTGTATATATTCAATGCATTCCGTAATCATTACATTGGTCAATACATTGGCCTATGACAAATATCCATCTTCTTTAAAGAAATGTCTTGATGTGTTGGTGTTTGAACTGCGTCATTTTGTTTTATTTACAAATGAAGGGGCCCTCACAGGTTGCATAATGACGGGCGCCACATGCGTGATGAAGTCTCCACGTGAATCAATCGGTCCATATATCTTTTTTAAAGAAATAGCTTGATGTGTTGGCAATCAGAACTGTTTATTCAAGTTTATTTTTTTTAATCATGGAATTAAAACTTTGAACTCCATGGTTTTATTGACAAATAGGAGACCTCACATGGCGGCCTACCTTGAGATATGACGGGAGCTGCATGGCGTCTCTGCGTGATTCAGTCGGGCCATGTCTTTTTATAATGATCATACATGTAGTTTGTAGGCCTGTATACTTTCCCTGATTTACTCATTTCTTATTGAAGATAATATTACTGAAGACTAAAAATTCCCAATGTCATAAGAATAAATCGTTATATAAGTGAATAACTTTCGTATATTTATATGTCTATATTATACTTTTGTCACTATGTATTTCCTTTGCGATTACCGGGAGACGCACAAATAAGTTCGGCTTATTGCGCTCCTGTCGTCAAATAAACTATTTAAACCAAGTGAATGGCGATATTGTGGTTACTCTGGAAAGAGGGAGCTGATCAATTTCTCTTTTCTCCCCCAGCGCAGATGCAATTGGCATATTTCCAAGCAAAAAGGAAACACGTTTTTTTTTTCTTTTCTTGTTCTTGATTACTATTGCGATTTGTTTTCTCCATTATATATCTCTGACAAAGTTCATCCATGTGTGGACAAAGATGGAAAACTGGGCTCCAGGATTCTGACAATGTTAGTATGGAGATGTATAAATTCCAATTAAACAAGTGTGAACTATAATAAAGGTGATGGTACGATAAGGCGGGATTTTGGCCTATACGTGGTCCGGTTGAATTCGAAAAAATAAAATGTCCTAAAAACACTTAGGTCTTAATGTAACGGCAAGAGAAAATATAAGTACACAATATGTGAAAGTTTTAGTGCGATTGCGTTATGATTATAGTTATCACATGAAACGGAAATCCACAGCTTATGCTATTTCGTGAAAAGGGGTCTAAATCGAGTCCTTCAGACACGCGTTTAGACGCGAACGTGGACCAGAACGCCATTTAACCCGGTGTTGTGTGGTAACATTATATTCCCACTGCTGGAAGATCTTTTTGGTCCAAAGGGTCCTTCATACTAAAAACTGAAAAGTTATGATTCATAACGTTTGAAGTTTTCGTAAGTAGATTAAAGTGACAAAATCGCCTGTTACAGTTGTTCGTATGTCGTGTTGTAGTGGATACGCACGTTTCATCACAAGCGTCGCGAAATTTTGTTTTACCGGGTTCGAATCCCATGAGGTCAACATGTGTGACGTCGACAATTTATTTCAATCTTTCTCAAAATTGCATTCAGTATCTGAAATAAGATTTTAGGCTATCAGTATGAACCAATTAAAAGTAAAATAAATATTGTTTACTGATGACACGATACCGTGTGGACATTACGGGCCAATCAAACGTTGAAATCGACCGTTCAGTCGCTACCTGTAACAACGGCAATATATTCGCCTAAATTGTGTATTTATTCTCCAATATGTGCATGTGAAATCGACTGCAACGTGGTGAAATAATAACGTCTTGGTACCGAAAATATGCGAAGTTATCATGGTTCACCGTAACATTCAGTCCGTTGATTGACAGCTGCCGCCGACGACAAGTTGTACATTGCATTGTGATTGACAGATGGAGAGAAGAAATGTACATTCCTATATGCGTCGGCTGGCTGTGGGCAAAACCCCCGTCTAACAATACCATCTCCTTTATAATTTCAGTTCAGGAAATGAGCTGCGGCAAATATACTTTATATTTATAAAAGCAAGACAGGTGTTAAAAATTCGATGAATGCATATTAATAATTTCAAAACATGAATAATTTCCTGCCCGCAGCTAAAGACATCTCAATTCTGGTGCATGATTGGTGGGGGGCTATGCATTCAACAACTATTGATCTAGTCCTGTTGTGAGAAGCATGGCTTTCGAACCTCGCATTTCATGATCGTGGTCCTTGGGAGAAGAAAAGAACATTATTGGAATAGTGATCATCCACAGGGATGAACATAATGCTCTAATCAAAACAAAAGGCGTCATAGGACGCGCGATATGCTGTTGTATTTATTGCATCTATTGAACATCGTCATGATATCGAAACCCTTTTATTCGGAAATCTATATCTTAGCATTGAAGAAAATACAAATATCTTTATCACTGTCCATAATTTTATTATGCAATCAGAACGATTTCTGGAGTGAAGGTGACTCAGTACTGTTTCGCAAATGATATACACGTATAACCTTTTAAGCGGAATATTTATCCTAGGAAGAGTCTATGTGAAGAGCCTGTGTGAGCATACTTTTTTATAAGTTATTGTATAGAATTAGTACTTAGTAAACTTGTCTATTGTATAGTTTGACGATTTGTAGAAATATATATGTATATTAATTAATACTGAGAGCAAAGAATTGTTTATATCAGATTGCTTAACTCTTGTATTTGTATGTTTTTCTTTCGTTTTTTTCACATATGATTATATATTATTCCATCTTTTCGCCATGTTAATGCAACGTTCTTCTTTTTTTCTCTTTTTTTTTATTCAATTCACGATTTGTATTTTCAACTTGTTTGTCTGGGAGAGGCGTTAGTATAGGCTTGCCTGTTCGCCGATCCCAGTTTCCCTTTGAGGAAATAAAATATATTGTTTAAACCAAACGGGAGTGTATGATTTGTGTGTGTGGTAAGGTGAACGAGAACCGTTTAATAATAGCTGGAAAATACTTATACCAGGTTTACAACTATCTTCCAGGCTTGTCGATACGCTGTCACATACAAATAATGCTCCGTATAATTCTATATTGTGCAATAAATTCCTGTACTCAGTGTGATTCACATGACACCAAACTGTAAAATTGGATTCATGAAAAAAATCACTTTCATTCTGAAATACTTCAGATGAGAGATAATCGGTACTCGATCATTGGATATTTAACTTATAACACAATCACGAGGACAAAACGTTAGAACTCTTGGGGGTAATTTTCTCTTCAAGTAATTTTGAATTTAATAGCGAAAAATGTATTTCAGATTTCATATCGATCATGTGATATGGTGAAAAATAAGTGAATCGTTTATTGAGCTTTATTGATCTATCAAAATACGATAATAAAATCAACGCTATATTGATATGTACATCTGTTCAAGGGGCTTTCCGTGATGGATCATTTTTAACACCAAATAATAAATATAACGAACAGCATTTAGAACACCGCAAGATGTGTAATAAATTAAATTGAAACAATATTATGTCGAGTTTCAAATGTTGACAGTGTCAGTTACGGCCTACCAGGAAAATCCCGGGTGGTAATTTGGTGTGCATAAAAAACCATCTGGACCTGGAGACTGTCACTATTTTCCCATACGAAAAAAATTAGTAGCGGTAAAGAAATCTGATGCAATGAAGCACACACCTTACAATTCTATATACCCGGGAACAGCAACGACTTTGAGCTCTCCCCTTTTCTGGGCCTCATGTGCAGACGACCCACGCGCGTCACACACTATCAATACAGAGCAGGTCGGACAGTACAAAGAGGGAACAGCTGGGGGTTTAGCATATACGGTTAACATTCGGGATCAACATTCGCCGAATTTACGTAATATAATAATGTGTGGTTTGATATCACAACAAAGTCCTTATTTGTCTATCAAATTAATTCAAATTACGAACGTTTTAAGGAGCTTAATTCACCAAGTTGTTCACCCGATTATTGTGTCATTCTTTACGATATTTGGTCACATCGGACTTTCAATAAGGCCAAATCAGTATGGTGATATTTCTCTGTCGAAGTTTAATATTATATAGTTCATCTCGTTTTCTTCCAAAAAATAATACACGCGCGTTTATTATTAGTTCCTATATGTCGCTCGTTCTATAATTCCCGGTAAATAATTCCCCAGAATATGCACGAAAGATCCACTTTTATTTTTTAAATACATTTATTGAATTTGCTGTAGATAAACGTCAAATCTTTGCCGTAGTTGCTTTGAAAGAACGAAAGTATTTCTTCAGAGGAAGTGGGTTACATACCTACCAAAGCTAGTGCAAAATAAATACAGTTGTCTCAAAGGTGCTGCCTTTTCGAGTGATCTGTTTTTGTTTGTTTTTTTTCGTTCTATTAAAAGTCGACACGATAGCCGTAATGTGAGCTCTTCAGCGAATTCTGACCGCTATCATACATACTAATTTGAACGTTCGAAAAAGAACGTTCTTTTTCTGACGGGGTAGTGTTCATTTTCTGACTGTCGAACGTTCGTTTGCTCGAAGAAAAAGAACGAGTACCTGTTCATTTTCTGACGCATTCTTTTAGTTTGAACGTCAAAACTTTTGACACGCTCCCTTAACTCCAAGCCATTTCTTGAACAAATATGTCCGTTTTCAGTAGTTCTAAATAGTGATTGCAGGAAACATCACCAGTTTAAATGTATTTATAGGCTGACAATCTCTGTGACGATCTTTGTCTCTTAGGACAGAAAAATATCACCTACCGCCACAGGTTCAGTCTCTTTGTCCGTCTGACGACTTGCTCGACTATTACCACCTTCTGCCATATTAACTGAGACGTCGATAAAGAAAATGCTTCAGTTGAGGAAGTTACTGGCCCCTCTGTGATTCTTTTTCCTCCAGCTCAACATTTCATTAAAGTCGTGATTCGTTCATCAATATTGTGGTTCCATATAGGGCGATGAACACTGAAAATAGCATTTTAAATTTTTATAATAAACTATGAAAATGACCATGGAGCTATAAATCGGGAGGAGACACAGATTGCGGTGATGAAAGTGTTCAATGTACGATACCGACACAGCAGGGTATAACCCAGAAACTCTGGCTGTGATAGGTGAAATTAGGTAAGGGGGCGTGGCATTCCTATCACAGCCCAGATCGCGCCTAGGTTAAATTTTGGCGATAAAAATTTATGCGCGAAAAGCGGCTTTTCGCTGACGAAAATAACGAAATGGGAGAGAAAAAATATGCCAATTTGATACAGTTTGACCGACCTTAGCTTCTTTAACCATGTACCATCTCTCATAACTGTTTTGATGCTGACAAACAGTGATCAAATGTGTGAGAAAAAACTTCCACTGATTTTAACGTTTTCGCGCCTTTCTGCCATCTTGTGAGAATAAGACCTTGATTTCCTGACCTACATGATCACGTGAATAAACACACGTCGTTATTGGTTCTTGATGACGTCAGTCAGAAGACCAACCCCATTCTGCGCATGTCCCTGTAAACTATGGCGAAAGAAACCCAACGGCAAAATGACAAAATCCGTGTTTGATGGCAGATTTCATCTAGTTAAAGGAGTCATTAGGTGGTTGTCATAGTGCTGGAGATGCGAGATCATATTATTTATTCGACAAAATGCTTTTTGTGGTCTGTCTCAATTCCCCACGCCGTGTGCAGTTAACGATCTCGAGCGACTAACGTCTTATTTATTTTTTCCCTTTTCGGTCTGTATATGTGAATCGGGCTAAGGGGGTCAGCAACAACAACCAAAAATAAAAAAAATAGACTCCTTAGCCGATGTTTTCGGGCTAAGCAGGGTATAGCGGATTAATCTGAGAGATTATAGCTGGCTTGGACATGTCAGCCGTTGATTCGGTAGCAGTCGATTTCACGCGCATGCGTGCCATGGACTTGCTGTCGACCTATTAAGCGTTGTGTATTCGAAGTGGCTATTGCCAATTAGCCTCCCGTTGCGTTGATCACCATCAGGCGTACTTTGTGTGAAAAAAGTTTCTGAAGTTTTGAAGAGACTTAGATCACTTGAATTACTTATTATATTTATCAACATGAGAAGTTCCATGAGTAGAAAACCAGATTTTGTAACGGAGCGTACACGTGCCCGGTTAATGATTTTTGCAAGAAGTACTTGTCCGTAAAAAATGTCTTTTATTTGATGACTGATTCTCAGCTTACAAATGCAAATGAAGTTGTATAGCATGGGATACAATGCAATATGAAAACAAAACCTTATAATAATCTCTTTGTCAAGTAATCTCTTTGTCAAGTATACCAAGAAGATTGCGTGCAATAATCATGATAACTGAACCAAATTATATTCTATAGCCTACCGATATCAGATAAGTAATTCAAAAAAATAACGAATTATAACGAATATTTTTGGTATAACATCTCACTCGGGCAGATTCTCAAGCGATGTGTTAATTAACATTCCCTATTTCCAAAGAATTAAGGAAACTATGTTATTGATACCGTGCTGGGTATTCATTAATATTTATCCGTTAAACTGATGTTAAATATCGCTGTCTGGCTTTAAATATAAAAAGGTGTTCTTTTGCCATTGTGAGGAACATCGCATGTATATATTTTTCGTGGTATTTACAATAATTTGTCCTGGCTTGAGTTATCTCTTTTTCTTAGTTATAAATACCTGCAATGGCAATCTTCTAACAGCAAAACAATAACATTCAATCGGCCTGTTATCAAAAAGCGACCGTTAAACGATCGCACTGCCAATTGTGTATTCGCGGATTACTCACCGAGCAATCAGCTCCCATGGGGTATACACGAACGGACACCGGGTCATTACTTAATAGCTATTTTGGAGCATCAAATACAGAGAAAACGCCGAAGTAATGCTTACTAAATCCCATTTTACTCAAATTGAGGTAAAGCCTCCCGGAAATGCTAAACACGAAGATATAACATAAGCATAAATTTTTACCGATTTGAAATGCGGAAAGTGGGTTATTTTGTCATTAAAACTGTGTAATTTTCATAGTTTGGCAGAAGTCACCATGTATTTCAAATGGAGAAATATGTATATTTTCAATTGCTAATTTTGCACGAACGGGATAAGCCTCCCGTAAGAACCATAGATTTTCCGATTCCCTATAGTAATAGCTACTCGCTCACATTTTTGGGTCATGTTTGGAAATGCGGAAGTTAGCATAAAAGGAGAAAATACAATATAGATAAATGACAGCCTGTTTTCAAAGTCCCGTAGCTCAGCACCAATAAGACATACAGCCATGACTCAAATATTGTGATAAGGGAAATTATTTCAAATAAATAAACATGACATATGCGCATAATTTTCACTTGGTGATTCTAATTTGTGAAGACTGCGCATGATGACACCTCCCTTTCGGCCATTTCTAATTTAACAGAAATGAGTCGCAGGATCAGAGAGCGGCAGCGCACACTGAACATGAAAGAGACGCAGCCCAGCTGGACGAGTAGTATATATAGCGTAAATTGAGCCTTATTACCCCCGGATGTACCCCGTCCTATGGTGGCGCCATCTGTGCACTTTGGATGCAAGGGGGGCAACTCGATCTGCCAGAGTTTGGCCGCCATCTTGAATTTATGAGGCGGTGTGGGCGGCCATCTTGAATGTTGTGAAAAAGGGGATGTATTCCCCCGGATGTACCCCGTCTTATGGTGGCGCCATCTGTGCACTTTGGGTGCAAGGGGGGCAACTCGATCTGTCAGAGTTTGGCTGCCATCTTGAATTTTTGAGGCTGTGTTGGCGTCCATCTTGAATGTTGTGGAAAAGGGGATGTATTCCTTCGCGGTGATGCGGTCCTGGCGATGATGCGGTCTGCCTCCGCGGAGAAAAAGTAGTCCCCAAAATATAAATACGCTGTTCGAGTCCAATCGACCTTTGACCTCAGAAATTTGCATATGACGACACTTTCGGTTGGTGCGAATGAGGCGTGACCTTTGGACACGTACAGACTTGTTTGTCTGGGGTTATTCCCTCATGCCGCCATTGACTCCCAAACTGGTGGGTTCCAATGGCGGCATCGAGTGAGAGATCAAGGCATGTCCTGACTTGTTCTGCGTTGTACAGTTCTGCCATGCGGATGATGAGTACCAGGATTTCGCTGACGTCCTAGTAATAAACATAATCTATAGGTGTTGTACCATGTTAATAGGATCAGTCGAGCATTTGTACCACCCTAGGGTCGAACGTTTATTGTCCCGTGTATCTCCGCAAAAAATCAACAACAAAAAATGGCCCTTTCCACATCACGGCGTCGATCCAAACCATAGCGCCATCTGCACACACTGACGCAAGGGAGACAACTCGTGTGGACCGAGGGTATGGAAATGGACGTTTTGGGATCTAGGGGAGCCACTATTGGTCCAGTGGGATCATATGAGGTATCAATGTGAAGCATTCGTGGAGGGGCATCTGGTGGGGTTGAAATATCGGCATTCTGCGCATACGCGGTGGCCCAAGGGTATGGAAATAAGACGTTTTGGAGTTAGGAGAGGCACTCATGGGCCGATGGGGTGAAGTGAGGTATCAAAGTGAAGCTTATGTGAGGGGGCATCTAATGAGCTGGGTGCGGGGTTGAAATAGCGTCATTTTGCGCATGCGCGGTGGCTCAAGTGTATGAAAATAGACGTTTTGAGAGCAAGTGAAGTCCCTAACGGGCCGATGGAGTTGAGTGAGGTATCAAAGTGAAGCATTCGTGAAGGGGCATCTGATGGGCTGGGTGGGTGCATGTAAAATTTTTCCTGAAAAAAAACGGAAGACGGACTTTATCGAAAAATCCGGGAAAATGTATATATGGGGTATGGGGGTATATAGGTCGCCGGACTTAACGGGGCTTGCCTATCAATAGAGTTATCTCCCCCTAGTTACAGGGTGGGTGTATGTAAAATTTTTCCTGAAAAAATACGGAACACGGACTTTATTCTAAATTACGGGAAAATGCCTATATGGGTGTATAGGACCAATGTTTGCGGTAGGGTTGTTTGGATTTGTTTTTCACGTCTCGTCATTGAGAACACAATGAGAAGTGTCCTGGAGCGAATCGGTGAAATTTCTGAAAAAGTACGATATAGCCCCATATAGGCCCATACTGGGGGGCATCGGACCAATGTTTGTCCCCCTGGGAAACCTACTTCTATACATTTGCGGTAGGGTTGTTTGGATTTCTTTTCACGTCTCGTCATTTAGAACACGATAGGAAGGGTCCTGGAGCGAATCGGTGAAATTTTTGAAAAAGTACGATATAGCCCCATATAGGCCCATACTGGGGGGTATAGGACCAATGTTTGTCCCCCTGGGAAATCTACTTCTATACATTTGCGGTAGGGTTGTTTGGATTTCTTTTTCACGTCTCGTCATTTAGAACACGATAGGAAGGGTCCCGGAGCGAATCGGTGAAATTTTTGAAAAAGTACGATATAGCCCCATATAGTCCCATACTGGGGTATAGGACCAATGTTTGTCCCCCTGGGAAACCTACTTCTATACATTTGCGGTAGGGTTGTTTGGATTTGTTTTTCACGTCTCGTCATTTAGAACACGATAGGAAGTGTCCCGGAGCGAATCGGTGAAATTTTTGAAAAAGTACGATATGGCCCCATATAGTCCCATACTGGGGGGTATAGCACCAATGTTTGTCCCCCTGGGAAACCTACTTCTATACATTTGCGGTAGGGTTGTTTGGATTTGTTTTTCACGTCTCGTCATTTAGAACATGATAGGAAGTGTCCCGGGGCGAATCGGTGAAATTTTTGGAAAAAGTCACCGAGGCCTGGGTAGACCCATAGGCCTGGCTATATTGGTGTATAGGTCCATACGGGATGCACGTGTTGGGGTCTAGGTGGGCCACACTAATGGTCCAATAGTGTGTCTATGAGGTCTTATTTTGGCTCTGTTGCAGGAGCACTTGACTACACTTTAATGGTTCGTCCGTGTTCAATAGTCTGCGCATGCGCAGCCTGGCCGTAATAGAGAAAGCAGGCATTTTTGGGGTATGTGGGTGTGTGTTTGGGGTAGAGATGCACCGCTATGGCTCCGAATGGGTCGTGGAAGATGTCAAAGTGAAGCTTGTGTGGAGTAGAGTCAGGATGGCGTGTTTTTAAATGCAAGTCGCGTCAATATGCGCATGCGCAGTCTGGCCGTATTAGAGAAAGCAGGCATTTTGGGGGGGTATGTGGGTGTGTGTTTGGGGTACAGATGGACCGCTATGGGTCCGAATGGGTCGTGGAAGGTGTCAAAGTGAAGCTTGTGTGGGTTAGAGTCAGAATGATGTGTTTTTAAGTGCAAGTCGCGTTAATCTGCGCATGCGCAGTTGGTTGTAGTAAGTAAAGTGGCCATTTTGGGGCAGTACATGAAGGTATTTGGGGTCGAGATGGGCTATTCACGGTTCGAATGCGTCCTGGAAGGTTTCATCTTGTGGCTCTCGGTGTGTAGACCCCGAGTTGAGGGCTGTTCACGTCACCTGTGACGTCATCAGTGACGTCATAGCTACGAGTAGTAAGTAAAGTGGGCATTTTGGGGCATTGAAAGGAAGGTGTTTGGTGTAGAGATGGACCATCCTTGGTCCGAATGCGTCCTGGGAGGTGTCATTTTGTAGCTTTCGGGGTGTAGACCCCGATTTGAGAGCTGATCAAAGCATTTGTGACGTCATTGGTGACGTCATCAGTACGAGTAGTAGCGAAAGTGTGCATTTTTGGGCAGTGAAGGAAGGTATTTGGGGTAGGGATGCTTCATCCTCAGTCGGAATGCGTCGTGTGGGGTGTCATCTTGTAGATCTCGGCGTGCAGACCTCGATTTGAGGGCTGTCCACAGCATCTGTGACGTCATTGGTGACGTCATTTGTAGGAGCAGTAGCGAAAATGAGCATTTTTGAGCAGGGAAGGATGGTATTTGATGTAGAGATGGACCATCCTTGGTCCGAATGCGTCGTGTGCGGCGTCATCTTGTAGCAACGCCCACCAATACCAAGCTCAATGCTTCAACGCCCTGGTGAAATAGCTCAGAAGCTCTGATCTTCTAGATATTCAATGGAATTGTCACTCATTCTTCGAAATGCAGTGACGTTCGTCGTTACGCCTTAACAGACCGGAGACAGTACAACAACAACAACAAAAATGAGACATGAGAGAACAACAACAAGAAGTTTTTTCATATAGTTTATTCTCCCCAATGTTACATCATACCCACGCTGGGGGAGCCGAGTTGGGTATATTTACAATTCAAGAAGACTCTTGTCCAATCAGAGGCCACCATTCGCATCTGTCATATTCGTTCCTGTCCGTTAGATGTATTTTTGTTCAACCAGAAGTCTCCATTTCAGAAAGTTCCATCTTCGGCCATGTTCGATTGAACCGTTTATTCTAATCATCGTCGGGCAACCCAGGATACCGTTGAGGCAACATATCCTGAGATAGTTGTTTGTGCATTCTGAGTATCTATCAGTGCATGGGTGAATACATTCACCCGATGGGTTGGTCGGTCAGCTTGGTCACGAAAAACGTAATATTGGTCACACTCTCCACTGTCCACTTGGTGTTGGGGCGTTGTTGTTGGGCCCATTCCAAGGGATCCACGGTGGCCTGTTTCTCCAGCATCGTCTTTAGCGACACTCGGTTAATGATGGTAAACGGTTGGTCAAATACCTGGATGTTACTGCTCGGGTAAAAGTATCGGACTTGGTCTGTCTCCTTATGCTGCAGCACATAACCGAACGCCAGATTCAATTTGAAGGGCGTAGCTTGGTCATTGAAGATTGCTTCCACGTAGTTGCGTAGACGGGCGAGGTCGGTCAGTAGGAAATTGTAGATATCTTGAATAGGGCGATGACGGTGGAAACAGTGCCGTATCGTGGGCCAATGGCGCCGATAGATGTCACTCATTGGATGGGCGTCCTGTAAGAGATCGCTAGGAACATTTATGGGCTCGATGTCGTCAGGCGTATGACTCGAAACCGTAACGCTGAGGTCCGGCTGGATATTCAGGCTCTTCTGAACTGTGGGTATAGGCGGGCTCTTCATCGTCGCATCACCAATGGCGTTCGTCTCCCCGAGTTCATCTTCACTGGGTCTGACCCTCATGGGTGCCTCTTTAGTGGAAAGTTGTCGCTCATACCGTGATGACCTCCGTGTCTCTTCGGTCACCTCCGTAACGTCAACGATCAACATGTAGACATATAGAGTATGTACGGCATGTTATGGTATTCATCAGTGCATGAGTGACGCATTCAGCCGATTGGGGTGGTCGGTCAGCTTGGTAACGAAACACGTAACATTGGTCACACTCTCCACTGTCCACTTGGTGTTGGGGCGTTGTTGTTGGGCCCATTCCAAGGGATCCACGGTGTCCAGTTTCTCCAGCATCGTCTCTAGCGACACCCGGTTAATGATGGTAAACGGTTGGTCAAATACCCGGATGTTACTGCTCGGGTAAAAATATCGGGCATGGTCTGTGTCCTTATGCTGCAGCACATAACCAAACGCCAGATTTAATTTGAAGGACGTAGCTTGGTCATTGAAGATGGTTTCCACGTAGTTGCGTAGACGGGTGAGGTCAGTCAGTCGGAAATTGGAGATATCTTGAATAGGGCGGTGACGGTAGAAACAGTGCCGGATCATGGGCCAATGGCGCCGATGAATGTCACTCACTGGTTGGTCTTCGTGTAACAGATCGCTGGGAACATTTATGGGTTCGTCCACGAAGTGTACTTTGCCCTCCACGTCGTACAAAATCTGGCCCAAGATCTTGTCGTCGGAATTTGACTGTTGAATTAGGGCGACATCATCATCGGCCCTCGTGCGATGGGTGGGAGTTCCCCCTGTTTCGATATTGATGCTTACAGGCTCTTCTATCTGCAAACGTGGCTGCGGAACAGGGTGTCGTGTGCGTTGGTGTCGCAGCAACTGACTGGTCAGTTTGAAAAGCCGACGACATTCTTCGCATGGACGCTTGGGTACTTCATGGCGTGCACGTGTGTGGCGCTGTGAATGATCCGGGCGCTGAAACGACAGTGTACATATCGTACAGTTATACCGGGCTGTTCCGTCGTACTTGGTAGCCTCATGACGGCGCAAGTCGTGCAGACGAGTGAAAGATTTCGAGCACGTAGTACAAGTGAACATCTTGGTGGTTGACAGAGTGTCTGATAAAACGACCAGGCCGCTTCCCTTTTATAGCACGATAGCTGGTATCATGTTTGGGCACATCCGTGTCTCTTTGGTGATCTCCGTGACATCTTCGGTGACCTCCGTGGCACGTGACCGGAACTGACCTTTGACCCCGGCGCGCAAATGGGCGTCAACGCCCAGTGGTGGTGGGAACCCCCGTGTGGCAGAGCTGTTGTATCGGAGCTCTTGGAGCTCAAAGCCTGTGGAGCTCAGATCTCAGAAGTGACATTTGCATATGACCTCTGTGAGGTCACTTCCGCTTCCGTTCGAAGGTCAGTTCCGGCCACGTGAACGGAAGCGGAAGTGACCTCACAGAGGTCATATGCAAATGTCACTTCCGAGCTCTGAGCTCCACAGGATTTGAGCTCCAAGAGCTCCGATCCAAGAAACACACACGCAAGCACACCCATACACACACAGATGCATACATACACACACACATAAACACGCACTTGCACGCACACATATACACACAGACACACACGCATACACACAGGCGGATCAAAGGTCAGTTCCGGTCACGTGAACGGAAGCGGAAGTGACCTCACAGAGGTCACATGCAAATGTCACTTCTGAGATCTGAGCTCCACAGGCTTTGAACTCCAAGAGCTCCGATACAAGAGCTCTGCCACACGGGGGTTCCCACCACGACCACCACCACCGGGCGTTGACGCCCATTTGCGCGCCTGGGTCAAAGGTCAGTTCCGGTCACGTGACACGGAGGTCACCGAAGATATCACGGAGATCACCGAAGAGACACGGGTGTGCCCAAACATGATACCAGCTAGCGTGCTATAAAAGGGAAGCGGCCTGGCCGTTTCATCAGATACTCTGTCGACCACCAAGATGTTCACTTGTACTACGTGCTCGAAATCATTCACTCGTCTGCACGACTTGCGCCGCCATGAGGCTACCAAGCACGAAAGAACCGCCCGGTATAATTGTACGATATGTACACTGTCGTTTCAGCACCCGGATCACTTACAGCGCCACACACGTGCACGCCATGAAGTACCCAAGCGTCCATGCGAAGAATGTGGTGGGCTTTTCAAACTGACCAGTCAGTTACTGCGACACCAACGCACACGACACCCTGTTCCGCATCCACGTTTGCAGGTAGAAGAGCCCGTAGGCATCAATATCGAAACAGGGGGACCTCCCACCCATCGCACGAGGGCCGATGATGATGTCGCCCTAATTCAACAGTCAAATTCCGACGAATTTGTACGACGTGGAGGGCAAAGTACACTTCGTGGACGAACCCATAAATGTTTCCAGCGACCTGTTACACGAAGACCAACCAGTGAGTGGCATTTATCGGCGCCAGTGGCCCATGATCCGGCAATGTTTCTACCGTCATCGCCCTATTCAAGATATCTACAATTTCCGACTGACTGACCTCACCCGTCTACGCAACTACGTGGAAGCAATCTTCAATGACCAAGTTACGTCCTTCAAATTAAATCTGTCGTTTGGTTATGTGCTGCAGCATAAGGATACAGACCAAGCCCGATATTTTTACCCGAGCAGTAACATCCAGGTATTTGACCAACCGTTTACCATCATTAACCGAGTGTCGCTATAGACGATGCTGGAGAAACAGGCCACCGTGGATCCCTTGGAATGGGCCCAACAACAACGCCCCAACACCAAGTGGACAGTGGAGAGTGTGACCAATGTTACGTGTTTCGTTATCAAGCTGACCGACCAACCCATCGGGTGAATGTATTCACCCATGCACTGATAGATACTCAGAATGCATAAACAACTATCTCAGGATATGTTGCGTCAACGGTATCCTGGGCTGCCCGACGATGATTAGAATAAACGGTTCAATCGAACATGGCCGAAGATGGAACTTTCTGAAATGGAGACTTCTGATTGGACAAGAATACATCTAACGGACAGGAACGAATATAACAGATGCAAATGGTGGCCTCTGATTGGACAAGAGTCTTCTTGAATTGTAAATATACCCAACGCGGCTCCCCCAGCGTGGGTATGATGTAACATTGGGGAAAATAAACTATATGAAAAAAACTTCTTGTTGTTGTTGTTCTCTCATGTCTCATCCTTGTTGTTGTTGTTGTACTGTCTCCGGTCTGTTAAGGCGTCATGACGGACGTCACTGCATTTCGAAGAATGAGTGACAATTCCATGGAATATCTAGAAAATCAGAGCTTCTGAGCTATTTCACCAGGGCGTTGAAGCATTGAGCTTGGTGTTGGCGGGCGTTGCTACAAGATGACACCCACCGCACACGACGCATTCGGATCAAGGATGGTCCACCTCTACACCAAATACCATCCTTCATTACCCAAAAATGCTCATTTTCGCTACTACTCCCACTGATGACGTCACAGATGCTGTGGACAGCCCTCAAATCGAGATCTGCACGCCGAGAACTACAAGATGACACCCCACACGACGCATTCGGACTGAGGATGAAGCATCCCTACCCCAAATACCTTCCTTCACTGCCCCAAAAAGCACACTTTCGCTACTACTCGTACTGATGACGTCACCAATGACGTCACAGATGCTGTGAACAACTCCCAAATCGGGGTTTACACCCCGTGAGCTACAAAATGACACCTCCCAGGACGCATTCGGACCAAGGATGGTCCATCTCTATACCAACTACCTTCCTTTCACTGCCCCAAAATGCCCACTTTACTTACTATTCGTACTGATGACGTCACCGATGACGTCACAGGTGACGTAAACAGCCCTCAAATCGGTGTCTACACCCCGAGAGCTACAAGATGACACCTTCCAGGACGCATTCGAACAGTGAATAACCCATCTCGACCACAAATACCTTCATGTACTGCCCCAAAATGGCCACTTTACTTACTACAACCAACTGCGCATGCGCAGATTACCGCGACTCGCACTTAAAAACACACCATTCTGACTAACCCAAACACGCTTCACTTTGACACCTTCCACGACCCATTCGGACCCATAGCGGTCCATCTCTACCCCAAACACACACCCACATACCCCGAAATGCCTGCTTTCTCTACTACGGCCAGACTGCGCATGCGCAGATTGACGCGACTTGCATTTAAAAACATGCCATCCTGACTCTACCCCACACAAGCTTCACTTTGACACCTTCCACGACCCATTCGGACACATAGCGGTGCATCTCTACCCCAAACCCACACCCACATGCCCCAAAAATGCCTGCTTTCTCTACTATGGCCAGGCTGCATATGCGCAGACTATTGATCACGGACGAACCATTAGCGTAGTCAAGTGCTCCTGGATGAGAGCTTCTAAATAAGACCTCATACGACACCATTGGACCATTAGTGGCCCACCTAGACCCCAACACGTGCACCCCGTATGGACCTATACACCCATAGCCAATGCAGTATAGGCCTATTGGACTACCCAGGCCTTGGTGACTTTTCCAAAAATTTCACCGATTCACTCCGTGACACTTCCTATCATGTTCTAAATGACGAGACTAAGAAAACAAATCCAAACAACCCTACCGCAAATGTATAGAAGTAGGTTTCCCAGGGGGACAAACATTGGTCCTATACTCCAGTATGGGACTATATGGGGCTATATCGTACTTTTTCAAAAATTTCACCGATTCGCTCCGGGATCCTTCCTATCGTGTCCTAAATGACGAGACCTGCATCCACGTTGCAGGTAGAAGAGCCCGTAAGCATCAATATCGAAACAGGGGGACCTCCCACCCATCGCACGAGGGCCGATGATGATGTCGCCCTAATTCAACAGTCAAATTCCGACGATAAGGCCTTGGGCTAGAATTTGTACGACGTGGAGGGCAAAGTACACTTCGTGGACGAACCCATAAATGTTTCCAGCGATCTGTTACACGAAGACCAACCAGTGAGTGGCATTTATCGGCGCCAGTGGCCCATGATCCGGCAATGTTTCTACCGTCATCGCCCTATTCAAGATATCTACAATTTCCGACTGACTGACCTCACCCGTCTACGCAACTACGTGGAAGCAATCTTCAATGACCAAGTTACGTCCTTCAAATTAAATCTGTCGTTTGATTATGTGCTGCAGCATAAGGATACAGACCAAGCCCGATATTTTTACCCGAGCAGTAACATCCAGGTATTTGACCAACCGTTTACCATCATTAACCGAGTGTCGCTATAGACGATGCTGGAGAAACAGGCCACCGTGGATCCCTTGGAATGGGCCCAACAACAACGCCCCAACACCAAGTGGACAGTGGAGAGTGTGACCAATGTTACGTGTTTCGTTATCAAGCTGACCGACCAACCCATCGGGTGAATGTATTCACCCATGCACTGATAGATACTCAGAATGCATAAACAACTATCTCAGGATATGTTGCGTCAACGGTATCCTGGGCTGCCCGACGATGATTAGAATAAACGGTTCAATCGAACATGGCCGAAGATGGAACTTTCTGAAATGGAGACTTCTGATTGGACAAGAATACATCTAACGGACAGGAACGAATATGACAGATGCAAATTGTGGCCTCTGATTGGACAAGAGTCTTCTTGAATTGTAAATATACCCAACGCGGCTCCCCGCGCGTGGGTATGATGTAACATTGGGGAGAATAAACTATATGAAAAAACTTCTTCTTGTTGCTCTCTCATGTCTCATTTTTGTTGTTGTTGTTGTACTGTCTCCGGTCTGTTAAGGCGTAACGACGAACGTCACTGCATTTCGAAGAATGAGTGACAATTCCATGGAATATCTAGAAAATCAGAGCTTCTGAGCTATTTCACCAGGGCGTTGAAGCATTGAGCTTGGTGTTGGCGGGCGTTGCTACAAGATGACACCCACCGCACACGACGCATTCGGATCAAGGATGGTCCATCTCTACACCAAATACCATCCTTCATTACCCAAAAATGCTCATTTTCGCTACTACTCCCACTGATGACGTCATCAATGACGTCACAGATGCTGTGGACAGCCCTCAAATCGAGATCTGCACGCCGAGAACTACAAGATGACACCCCACACGACGCATTCGGACTGAGGATGAAGCATCCCTACCCCAAATACCTTCCTTCACTGCCCCAAAAAGCACACTTTCGCTACTACTCGTACTGATGACGTCACCAATGACGTCACAGATGCTGTGAACAACTCCCAAATCGGGGTTTACACCCCGTGAGCTACAAAATGACACCTCCCAGGACGCATTCGGACCAAGGATGGTCCATCTCTATACCAACTACCTTCCTTTCACTGCCCCAAAATGCCCACTTTACTTACTATTCGTACTGATGACGTCACCGATGACGTCACAGGTGACGTAAACAGCCCTCAAATCGGTGTCTACACCCCGAGAGCTACAAGATGACACCTTCCAGGACGCATTCGAACAGTGAATAACCCATCTCGACCACAAATACCTTCATGTACTGCCCCAAAATGGCCACTTTACTTACTACAACCAACTGCGCATGCGCAGATTACCGCGACTCGCACTTAAAAACACACCATTCTGACTAACCCAAACACGCTTCACTTTGACACCTTCCACGACCCATTCGGACCCATAGCGGTCCATCTCTACCCCAAACACACACCCACATACCCCGAAATGCCTGCTTTCTCTACTACGGCCAGACTGCGCATGCGCAGATTGACGCGACTTGCATTTAAAAACACGCCATCCTGACTCTACCCCACACAAGCTTCACTTTGACACCTTCCACGACCCATTCGGACACATAGCGGTGCATCTCTACCCCAAACCCACACCCACATGCCCCAAAAATGCCTGCTTTCTCTACTATGGCCAGGCTGCATATGCGCAGACTATTGAACACGGACGAACCATTAGTGTAGTCAAGTGCTCCTGGATGAGAGTTTCTAAATAAGACCTCATACGACACCATTGGACCATTAGTGGCCCACCTAGACCCCAACACGTGCACCCCGTATGGACCTATACACCCATAGCCAATGCAGTATAGGCCTATTGGACTACCCAGGCCTTGGTGACTTTTCCAAAAATTTCACCGATTCACTCCGTGACACTTCCTATCATGTTCTAAATGACGAGACTAAGAAAACAAATCCAAACAACCCTACCGCAAATGTATAGAAGTAGGTTTCCCAGGGGGACAAACATTGGTCCTATACTCCAGTATGGGACTATATGGGGCTATATAGTACTTTTTCAAAAATTTCACCGATTCGCTCCGGGACCCTTCCTATCGTGTCCTAAATGACGAGACGTGAAAAACGAATCCGAACAACCCTACCGCAAATGTATAGAAGTAGGTTTCCCAGGGGGACAAACATTGGTCCTATACCCCCAGTATGGGCCTATAGGGGGCTATATCGTACTTTTTAGCTCATCTGGGCCGAAGGCCCGATGGGCTTATGTCATGGCCTGACTGTCCGTCGTCCGTCGTCCGTCGTCCGTAAACATCTTCTTCTCTGAAACCGCTTGGCCGATTAAGCTGAAACTTGGCATGCATGTTCCCCCCAATGAGTACACCAGAATTTGCTCATGCCGTGTCGATACGATTTTAAATATGGCTGCCATGGCGGCCATCTTGAATTTGCCAGTGAAATCTTGTCATCATCATTTTTCGGTAACTACTGCATGGATCTTTCTCAAATTCGGTACACGGGTTCCTCTTGGGGTCTAATTGTGCAAGATATCTTTTGTGGTCCGATTCAAAGATCCAATATGGCCACCAGGCGGCCATCTTGGATTTCCCAATGAAACATTGTTATCGCGATTTCTCAGGAACTACTGCATAGATCTTTCTCAAATTTGGTACACAGGTTCCCCTTGGGGTCTAGTTGTACAAGATACCTTTTGCGGTCTGATTCACAAATCCAATATGGCCACCAGGCGGCCATCTTGGATTTCCCCATGAAACATTGTTATTGCGATTTCTCAGGAACTACTGTGTGGATCTTCCTCAAATTTGGTACACAGGTTCCCCTTGGGGTCTAGTTGTGCAAGATACTTTTGTGGTCTGATTCAGAAATCCAATATGGCCACAAGGCGGCCATCTTGGATTTCAAGATGAAACATTGTTATCGCGATTTCTCAGGAACTATCTCATGGATCTTTCTAAAATTTCAGGGTACGAATTATAAAATGTTCAGGGCAGCCATTTCAAGGCACCGTGGCGCGAAATACACCCAAGGCCATGCACAAGCCAATGGCTTTGTATGCCCTCCCTGTTTGCCTTGGTGCCCCTTTGCAAATTCTAGGTAATTAGATGCCAGCAAGGCCAAAGTGGCCTTGAAATGGCTGCCCTTAACATTTTATAATTCGTGCCTTGATATTTGCTATACAGGTTCCCCTTGGTGTCTAGTTGTGCAAGATATCTTTTCTGCTCTGATTCAAAAATTCAATATGGCCACCAGGCAGCCATCTTGGATTTCCTCATGAAACTTTGTTATCGCGGTCATGGATTTCTCAGGAACTACTACATTGATTTTTCTCAAATTTGGTACACAGGTTCCCCTTAGGGTCAAGTTGAGCAAGATACCTTTTCTTGTCCGATTCGAAAATCCAATATGGCCGCATCTTGAATTCCCCATGAAACTCTATCATGAAATCTCAGGAAATAACTGCATGGATCATCTAGTGTTCAGGGGGGACAACACAAGTTAGAAACTCATCTATTGCAGTTCTTTACTACAAGTTTCTCACAGCTACGTTCTCCAGTTACAGACAGATGAGCTACAGTGCCGTGGCACTATCTTTAAATAAATTTCACCGATTCGCTCCGGGACCCTTCCTATCGTGTTCTAAATGACGAGACGTGAAAAACAAATACAAACAACCCTACCGCAAATGTATACAAGTAGGTTTCCCAGGGGGACAAACATTGGTCCTATGCCCCCCAGTATGGGCCTAAATGGGGCTATATCGTACTTTTTAAAAATTTCACCGATTCGCTCCGGGACACTTCCTATTGTGTTCTAAATGACGAGACGTGAAAAACAAATCCAAACAACCCTACCGCAAATGTATAGAAGTAGGTTTCCCAGGGGGACAAACATTGGTCCTATACCCCCCATACCAAATATAGGCATTTTCCCGTAATTTAGAATAAAGTCCGTATTCCGTATTTTTTCAGAAAAAAATTTACATACACCCACCCTGGAACTAGGGAGAGATAACTCTATTGATAGGCAAGCCCCGTTAAGCCTGGCGACCTATATACCCCCCATACCCCATATATACATTTTCCCGGATTTTTCGATAAAGTCCGTGTTCCGTTTTTTCCCAGGAAAATTTTTACATGCACCAACCCAGCCCATCAGATGCCCCTTCACGAATGCTTCACTTTGGTACCTCACTCAACTCCATCGGCCCATTAGGGACTCTCCTAGCTCTCAAAACGTCTATTTTCATACCCCTGGGCCACCGCGCATGCGCAGAATGACGCTTTTTCAACCCCCACACCCAGCCCATTAGATGCCCCCTCACATAAGCTTCACTTTGATACCTCACTCGACCCCATCGGCCCATAAGCGCCTCCCCTAGCTCCAAAACGTCTATTTCCATACACTTGGGCCACCGCGCTTGCGCAGAATTCCGGTATTTCAACCCCACACCCAGCCCATCAGATGCCCCTTCACGAATGCTTCACATTGATACCTCATATAACCCCACTGGACCAATAGTGGCTTTCCTAGATCTCAAGACGTCTATTTCCATACCCTTGGTCCACACGAGTTGTCTCCCTTGCGTCAGTGTGTGCAGATGGCGCTATGATTTGAATCGACGCCGTAATGTGAAAAGGGCATCCCCACACCATCCTGGAGCCGCCATTTTGTTTGTTGATTTTTTGCGGAGATACACGGGACAATAATCGCTCGACCCTAGGGTGGTACAAATGCTGGACTGATCCTATTAACATGGTACAACACCTATAGATTATGTTTATTACTAGGACGTCAGCAAAATGCTAGTACCCATCCTCCGCATGGCAGAACTGTACAACGCAGAACAAGTCAGGACATGCCTTGATCTCTCACTCGATGGCGCCATTGGAACCCACCAGTTTGGGAGTCAATGGCGGCATGGGGAAAAACCCCAGACAAACAAGTCTATACATGTCCAAAGGTCACGCCTCATTCACACCAACCGGAAGTGACGTCATATGCAAATTTCTGAGGTCAAAGGTCAATTGGACTCGAACAGCGTATTTGAATTTTGGGGACTACTTTTTCTCCGCAGAGGCAGACCGCATCACCGCCAGGACCGCATCACCGCGGAGGAATACATCCCCTTTTCCACAACATTCAAGATGGCCGCCCACACCGCCTCAAAAATTCAAGATGGCGGCCAAACTCTGGCAGATCGAGTTGCCCCCCTTGCATCCAAAGTGTACAGATGGCGCCACCATAGGAGGGAGTAATAAGGCCCAATTTACGCTATATATATACTACTTGGGCGGCTATTCGAAACACAAAAGCTCGGCGGGCGTGAGCGCTGGCCAGTCACTCCTGGCTTGTGGAACAGTGTCTCCTTTCGATTTATAGCTCCATGAAATGACAGAATCTTGTTTATTTTCTATGATCAGGCCCATATAGCCGTTGTCGTTCATCAGGATCTTCCGTGACGTCATTGCCCAGGTGACGTCGCGCCAATTTTAAGCATTGGGCAGTGCTGTAACACATCAGAGATCCTTAAATATGTTTCATGGTGGCTTTCAACATAAAAAAATAAACAAAAAATACAACAATACAAATAACTTTGAAGATGTTATTACTGCACAGTTTAATATACAGACATTTGAAAACAAAGACGTAGCCTGTTAAAGAATGTGATTAAACAAATACAGCATTGTCAACGTAAGCCAATAAAATGGCTCATTGTTGAACATCGACAAAATGTCACTGGGCAATGACGTCCCTTCGCGCGTTTGGTGGCTGAAGATTTCGATATCGGGGCATACCTATTCGACACATGTGCACATCGGCCACCGATTCGCGCCTCTCGTAATGAAGAGCTCCATGATACTGCATGCCATGTGACAGTGTCCAGTGACAACTTGCCGCGTCAACTTATTGAAATGTGAAGACAGTCCTGAAATTACCAATCAATTTACCTGGATTACGTACTCAGCTAACATAATAAGTATAATACATTTGCAATTGATCTGCCTGACGTTGCCAGCTAATTTGATAAGTATAATGCATTTGCAATTGATCTGCATGATGTACCCAGCTAACACAATAAGCATAATTCATGTTCAATTGACCTGGATGACGTTCCTATCAAAGACAATAAGCATAATTCTTTTTCAAGTGATCCTTCATCATTTGATTGATGTTTCTAGAGTGTTGCACCGACTGTCAATGTATGGACAGATAGCGGCTGCGTGCCTCGTTCCGCGCCATTTTAAACTTTGGCGAACTTTTTTGTTAGCTCACTATCAAACGAGCGAAGAGTTTTTTTCCCCAGAGCAACTTAACATACAAAAAGGCTGATGGTGAGGACCCGTGACGTATAGCACGATCTTATTTTCGATCTCAAAATCTGCCGGATTTCATGACATCTGGATCATCCAGTAATTGACTCAATGTCGAGAGATTCAGGAAATAACGACCCTTGTTACCTTCAAACGGAAGACCCATTTCCAGGACCTGCTCACCTCAAGTTCCGATGAGATGTGTGAGCGATGGCAGTTTTCTGATACATGTGAAATCATAAACTTCGGCTGACAAACGATACCATACCCTAGTAAGATCAGATAAACTCATAAATTGAAACTTGACTCATTAAAATCTCTACGATAAAATAGCTACGATATGTGGGTCTCGTTTATGTCGATGTTGTATGTCTCTGCGCATTATCACATGAAGTTGCACAGTATTATATTAACCAAATAATTGGACAAAAAAATTCTGCTGAGTTTCTAATATTTTGTTTGAAGTGGGACGCATTCCCCAGTTGATCGTTCTTCATTCACTCAACATTAATCGCTTACATCGCAGGTGGCGCTAACAGCAAAGATTAGTCTCTCTGTGATTATACTAAAATTCACGAAAAAATATTTTTTTTTTAAAAAAACGCGATTTTACCAGCAAGAAATGAAGACCCATTTAAATAAGTCAATGTCGGTTGTTAACATGCAAAATCCAAGTCATAATCTCATAGTTGTTAACAACCTGACAAAATTATTTCAGACCCATAGCTTTCGCAAGGTTTCTGCTTTCGAAAGCGCACCATGCGAAGTGCACATAAATTCATAGTATTGTACTCGTAACGCAATTTCACAAGAAAAAGCTAACAGATCGCCCATTCGTTGATATGAACTTCACGACAACTTGCAGATCCGTACTTCATCTATTCTGTTAATCAAATCTGGCCGACAACCTAACTGAACTAAACTCTCATTTTAACAAGTAAGGTCGCATGTATTGTTGTTGTAATGTAACCCACAAGGCCCATAATTAAGAGCACCAATGAAAGAGAGATGAAGTGGCTTTAGTGGCTTTAATAGAATTGATAGATTCATTCCCAATTCTATTTGAGGGATTCCCGTTTGTGGCAATCCTAGAATACATTACTACTTGAATAATCTTCAAAAAATAAAAGAGAATTTATAGGTCTTCGCTTTATCAAATACAATTCCCCACAATGAAGATTAATATGGACACTGAATTAACACGAGGGAGGGGGTCCGTGAATGTTATTACTCTAATTAACACGAGGGAGGGGGTCCGTGAATGTTATTACTCTAATTAACACGAGGGAGTGGGTCCGTGAATGTTATTACTCTAATTAACACGAGGGAGTGGGTCCGTGAATGCTATTACTCTAATTAACACGAGGGAGTGGGTCCGTGAATGCTATTACTCTAATTAACACGGGAGTGGGTCCGTGAATGCTATTACTCTAATTAACACGAGGGAGTGGGTCCGTGAATGCTATTACTCTTTTGGGTCAATATCGAGGGTCTGGCTATATATCCTTAGACAATCATCACAACAATCAGTAACGATTCGTGACATCCTTAAAACATAAGTATTTACCACGACACTAAACTACCAAATTACAATCAAACGAACCGAAAATGCACACGTTGTCGGAGGTCATCTGACTTTGATGCACAAAACCTCTTTTAACTCGCACGAATCCGATCCGCTTTTCCCGCATATTTAACACCTCCTCCTCCACCGCATATTTAACACCTCCTCCTCTACCTCCTGAAATTTTGTATTTTTAAATCAAAATACATAGAACTTTTTATGTCCGTCAAAAACCATTCTGAATTTCACATTAAAAAGTAACAACGAAGAACAGGACAGAATTAAAATTGTTTGTGGGGAAACTCGTCCTTGAGTGAGGAGGGAGATTATAATTTTTTGAAATCTTTTGTACCAAGATGGTGGAAATGTTTACATTTCTTGATTCAGAATTTCTCTGCTGTATTTGGAATGCAAGTAAGGGTTTCTGGCTGATATTTTCGGTGTATCGCGAAGCCGGATGGACCATACATTGTGACAGTGCGAATTGGTGGATTAGTGGATGTGCGCATGTGAAATGTCTGGTCCGTTTTCTGACGTTATATTTTCGTCTATGAAAGTTGAATCGCACGGCATGACTCTGATACTATAATCAGAGGCATGTCACTTGGCTACATTGACCATTATTACGTTAAATCAGGAGGGCATATGGACAAGTAAGAAGTGGTTTCATACCTGACTAGGTGTGTCGGTGGGAGACTGGACAAAGAATCGGCTGTATGAACTGAAATAGATAAAGAACGAATTTAAAGGATCCGCTGATCTAAGTATGTTTGCATCGCAAAAGAGACACATTTGTCATGTCCCCAGTGAGCGACCCAGACTGGCTTAACGACTGGAAAGTCAACGGTTATTCCCATGGGCCTTTTTGAAAAGAGTGAGAGAGTTATCCCTCGGTTTGTTTATATATTTATATATATTTAGATATAAATAGACCGAGGTAGAACCCACTCACTCTTTCCAAAAATCCCGTGGTTATTCCCCTTATCACATGGCATATTTCGGACAGAGCAAGGTCATTTTTACATATATATATATATATACTAATATCGGTTTATGATCAACAAACAATGTTATGATAGGACAGTACGTGCCTATCTTCCGCGACACGTCGGTTAGCTGAAAGCAGTCCGTTCTTCGTCTTGAGAATTATTTATCGCCGTATACCACAAGCTAAATGGGAGGTCTATGTTTATGTTTTTAGTGTGACCTACATATTATTGATACTAAGAAGCTACGAAGCACAGAAGCTTGATACTTGAGACTCATAATTGGAGAGTGATTGTAGTTTTCTCGGTAGAATGCATACCAATACCAATCAGCTGAGGGTCAGTGTAACGTGCACACCAATTAGTCATACTAAAGCCAGTCTGCTGAGGGGCGGTGTAACAGGCACACTGGTTGGTCATACCAATACCAATCAGCTGAGGGTCAGTGTAACGTGCACATCAATTAGTCATAATAATGTCAGTCTGCTGAGGGGCAGTGTAATAGACACACTGGTTGATCATATCAATACCAATCTGCTGAGGTTCAGTGTAACGTGCACACCAATTTGTCATACTAATGTCAGTCTGCTGAGGGGCAGTGTAACAGGCATACTGATTGGTCATACCAATACCAGTCTGCTGAGGGCCAGTGTAACGTGCACACCAATTTGTCATACTAATGTCAGTCTGCTGAGGGGCAGTGTAACAGGCATACTGATTGGTCATACCAATACCAGTCTGCTGAGGGCCAGTGTAACGTGCACATCAATTTGTCATACTAATGTCAGTCTGCTGAGGGGCAGTGTAACAGGCATACTGATTGGTCATACCAATACCAGTCTGCTGAGGGTCAGAGTAACGTGCACACCAATTTGTCATACTAATGTCAGTCTGTTGAGGGGCAGTGTAACGGGCATACGTGTTGGCCATACTAATACCAATCTTCTGTGAGTCAGTGTAACAGCCACACCGACTGGTCATACACATATCAGTTTGCTGAGGGTCAGTGTAACAGGCACGCCGATTGGTCATATCAATACGGGTCTGCTAAGGGTCAGTGTAACAGGCATATCGATTGGTCATACTAATACCAGTCTGCTAAGGGTCAGTGTAACTGGCACAGGGATGGATCAAACATCAAATCATTAAGCCTTCAGTTCATCTTCACGGATCAAGGTAAATTTTAAATCCTCAGCAGAAGGTTTACCCATCATCACAAACACCATGATCTACACTACACCGACCATGGTCAAACAGTAGTCAAGCTCGCGTGCTGGCGGACGGCCGGGGCCAAAATCAGTGTCCATGAGACGAAATGACTTTCATTTACACCGCTAAATATGGCGGGACTTTGTGACGCATGCGGTTCTGATTGGCTGGGTGCCAAGTGACGCACACTGGTGGCCTGACCGCAGCGTCTGACCCCAGTGAAATCTGTTCAGAACAGATCAAGGTGAACCACTTGATTGGCTCATCAGTGGATTAGAACGTTAGGCAAGATCTTTTACCACAGCTTCTGACGGTAAAAGAGACCGAGGGCCACCGCCTGGGGGCTTTGATAGCGAGGTGGGTTTACTATGACAATTTTTGAGGCTACAAAGAATTCACATGTTCACTGAGAGTTCTATTCACAATCGTATATACATGATATAGTCCGTACATCGGGACATGTTTATTCATTTACCAACTCTCATTGATATATTACATGTTGCAGTATATTGTCCACTGATTCTAACAATATCTGACACACACACACACAAACACACATATTGTTCCCCTACGAGCCAATGAACTGAAAACCAATCTAATATTTCCAAAGTCATCCTATCTGCCGACATATATTACATCGAATTGTTATTTTGGTTCAAGCGGTCAATCATTTTGCTATATATTTACCAATGTCCTGAAGGGTTGGATCGGTATCGACTTGTTAATGTTATGATTTTTCCTGCCAGTTTTGTTCGAATATCAAGTTTGCACATTTTGAAACGAACAAATCATAGCAATCTGAAACTGTACAAATCTGTTATCTAGATTTGTATTGCAATATTATTGTAAAACGGGACAGATCTTTTATCCAGGTAGTTGTCAGTCAATATCGACGTAAAACTGTACAAATCTGTTATCCAGGCTGTTGTCGGTTAATATCGATTTAAAATAGGACAAATCTGTTATCCAGGTTGTTTTCGGTCAATATCGATGTAAAGCTGAACAAATCAGTTACCGTATCCAGGCTGTTGTTGGTCAAAATTAATGTTAAACTGTACAAATCTGTTATCCAGGCTGTTGTCAATCAATATTAATGTAAAACTGGACAAATCTGTTATCCAGGTTGTTGTCGGTCAATATCGATGTAAAACTGGACAGATCTGTTATCCAGGCTTTTGTCGGTTAATATCGATATAAAGCTGCACAAATTTGTTACCGTATCCAGGCTGTTGTCTGTCACAATTAATGTAAAACTGTACAAATCTGTTATCCAGGCTGTTGTCCACCAAAATTGATGCAAAACTGGACAAATGTGTCATCAAGGACAAATCTTTTATTCAGGCTGTTGTCGGTCAATATCGATGTAAAACCGCACAAATCTGTTACCGTATACAGGCTGTTGTCGGTCAAAATTAATGTAAAACTGTACAAATCTGTTGTCCAGTCTGTTGTCGGTCAATAATAATGTGAACATGTACAAATCTGTTATCCAGACTATTGTCGGTCAATATTAATGTAAAACTGTACAAATTTATTATCCAGACTATTGTCGATCAATATTAATTTAAAAATGTACAAATATGGTATCCAGGCTGTTGTCGGTCAATATTGATGTGAAACTGTGCAAATATGTTATCCAGGCTATTATCGGTCAATATTGATGTAAAACTGTGCAAATCTGTTATCCAGGCTGTTGTCGGTCAATATTGATGTAGAACTGGACAAATCTGTTATCCAGGCTGTTATCGATCAATATTAATGTAAAATTCTACAAATCTGTTATCCAGGCTGTTGTCGGTCAATATTGATGTAAAACTGTACAAACCTGTTATCCAGGCTGTTGTCGGTCAATATTAATGTAAAACTGTACAAGTCTGTTATACAGGCTGTTGTCGGTCAATATTAATGTAAAACTGTACAAATCTGTTATCCAGGCTGTTATCGGTCAATATTAATGTAAAACTGTACAAGTCTGTTATTCAGGCTGTTGTCAGTCAATATTGATGTAAAACTGGACAAGTCTGTTATCCAGGCTGTTGTCGGTCAATATTGATGTAAAACTGTACAAGTCTGTTATTCAGACTGTTGTCGGTCAATATTAATGTAAAACTGTACAAATCTGTTATCTACACTGTTGTCGGTCAATATTGATGTAAAACTGTACAAATCTGTTATCTAGACTGCTGTCGGTCAATATTAATGTAAAATTCTACAAATCTGTTATCCAGGCTGTTGTCGGTCAATATTGATGTAAAACTGTACAAATCTGTTATCCAGGCTGTTATCGGTCAATATTAATGTAAAACTGTACAAATCTGTTATCCAGGCTGCTGTCGGTCAATATTGATGTAAAACTGTACAAATGAATATCGGTCAATGTCAGTCAATATTAATGCAAAGCTGGACGATTCAGTTATTCAGGCTGCTGTCGGTCAATATTAATGTAAAACTGTACAAATTTGTTATCCAGGCTGTTTTCGGTCAATATTGGTGTAAAACTGTACAAATCTGTTATCCAGGCTGTTTTCGGTCAATATTAATGTAAAACTGTACAATTCTGTTATCCAGGCTGTTGTCGGTCAATATTGATGTAAAACTGTACAAGTCTGTTATGCAGGCTGTTGTCGGTCAATATTGATGTAAAACTGGACAAGTCTGTTATCCAGGCTGTTATCGGTCAATATTGATGGGGTCGGTCAATATTAATGTAAAACTGTACAAATCTGTTATCCAGGCTGTTATCGATCAATATTAATGTAAAACTGTACAAGTCTGGTATTCAGGCTGTTGTCGGTCAATATTGATGGAAAACTGGACAAGTCTGTTATCCAGGCTGTTATCGGTCAATATTAATGTAAAACTGTACAAATTTGTTATCCAGGCTGTTATCGGTCAATATTATTGTAAAACTGTACAAGTCTGTTATCCAGGCTGTTGTCGGTCAATATTGATCTAAAACTGGACAAGTCTGTTATCCAGGCTGTTATCGGTCAATATTAATGTAAAACTGTGCAAATTTGTTATTCAGGCTGTTATCGGTCAATATCAATGTAAAACTGTACAAGTCTGTTATCCAGGCTGTTGTCGGTCAATATTGATGTAAAACTGTACAATTCTGTTATCCCGGCTGTTGTCGGTCAATATTGATGTAAAACTGGACAAGTCTGTTATCCAGGCTGTTATCGGTCAATATTAATGTAAAACTGTACAAATTTGTTATCTATGCTGTTGTCGGTCAATATTAATGTAAAACTGTACAAGTCTGTTATTCAGACTGTTATCAGTCAATATTAATGTGAAACTGTACAAATCTGTTATCTAGACTGTTGTCGGTCAATATTGATGTAAAATTGTACAAATCTGTTATCTAGGCTGTTATCAGTCAATATTAATGTAAAACTGTACAAATCTGTTATCCAGGCTGCTGTCGGTCAATATTGATGGAAAACTGTACAAATCTGCTATCCAAACTGTTGTCGGTCAATATTGATGTAAAACTGGACAAATCTGTTATCCTGGCTGTTGTCAGTCAATATCCATGTAAAACTGCACAAATATGTTATCCAGGCTGGTATCGGTCAATATTGATGTAAAACTGGACGATTCAGTTATTCAGGCTGCTGTTGGTCAATATTAATGTAAAACTGTTGTAGGTCAATAACAATGTAATACTCTACAAATTTGATATTCTTGAAAAAAATATACAGATGGTCTGATACATACGTAGGCAATATATTTGATAATCAATAAAACATGCCGATATAGTTTTCATACAACTGTGACGCCTCTGTATTGGAACAGCGTAAATTGAAGGGCATAATTACAAAAACAAAGGCACTGTCAGCAGAGGTCAATAAATAATAAACACTTTGTCGAAATATAGGTCTAAAAATAGACTAGAGCCTTAGGCGCTGAAACGGGGCTATATAAATGTAGAATAGGCTCTTGGAATAATTTCACTAACTCTTTGATGTTACTACAATTTGTAGTCTCACACATTTCTCTCAATAAGGATCTCTAGATAGTGCATTAGTGTAATTGTACACATATATTTAAAAAATAACTTGAGACCGATGGGACAGACATTTATTATGAAACCAACCTTATAAAATGATAAACAATGTCTTCTCTGCATGTTACCAATATTTGTAAAAAAGTTTTACTTTTTTTCAGATTATAGTTAGCATATCCTTCAGCAGTAAACGACAAAAAATGAATATTGAGATACAATGTAAAATCTCCAAGGTTAGATGGACTCGATCTATGCTGGGATGCATCATATAGCATCATATTATGTACATGTACCTCCTTCTGCCAGAACACCACTAGCTTGGGAGGTTACAAATTCTTACAATGGTTGTATGCTGACTTGTACATGTAGGCTGACATTGCTATCTAAATATAACTTGGAATTTGACTCTATCAATTGACCCTATCAGCTAAGTGAACCAAGCCATTGATCTAGGTCATGCATAAGTCTATGCTCTAAATGGCATACAGGATCTGGGAGAGGGAATGTTTGTGTGTTGGTCCAAAAATTACATACCGTGTATACAATTTCTGCAAGAATGGAAGCCTAGAAAATTAGAATTTCTTGCCAACATGGCAAACATATGATAAGTCTGCCTTGAACTTATGGCAAGCCGTTTCAGTATTTAATCGGTTATTCCACATATGTTGAAAACTTTTGCACATATGTCAAAAAGTTTCTAACATATGTATAAAATTTTTCAACATATGTCTAAAAGTGCGAATTTATTCCACTTTTTGACATATGTGCAAAACTTTTTCAACATATGTGGAATAGTTAATTTATTTAACATATGTGTGAAACTTTTCAACATATGTATAAAACTTTTACACATATGTCTAAACCTTTTACACATATGTCTAAAAGTTTTCGACATATGTTGAAAAAAAGGTTTTTGCACATATGTCTAAAACTTTTACACATATGTATAAAACTTTTCACCATAAGTAAAATAGTTATTTTATTTCACATATGTGCAAAACTTTCCCACATATGTCTAAAAGTTGCGACCTCTGCCGAAGGTATCGACTGCTCCCTGGTATCATTTTGGCGCCTTTTCCTCCTGCAAACAAAGGAACAATATTTCCATAATGATAACATATTCAGTAAGGTTGACAATGAAATGGCTGTAAGAGACTTGAGTTTGTGTGTTTATTCATCTGTGACCCGGCTGATTACTCCTACACTACCGTATTTGGATCCTGTGTGTCAAATGTCTTGTTAATTCAGGCTTTGTTCCTACCCCAGCCCCGCTTTCCTCGTTCGTTTGAAGTTTGCATGGACACACCGTACTCTGTACCACATTACCGCACACAGGGGCTTGTTGTTGATAATACTTTAGGATATTAATTTTCATATATACTCTCCTCGTACTCATATTTGTGGAGTAGGATGAGAGTATATAAGAATATAATATCATAATTAATAACTGACCAACAACAAGCCCCTGTGCTAAACCGAAGTTTGTACGATCTGCGTTAGCGACAGGAGTAGAGGTGCGTTCAGTAAGGAAGATAGTCATGTATGGACCTTGAATCTAAGATAATATAGTGCTATTATTATTATTATAATCTTCCGTGTTCTCAATGTAGCTTCACATGTCTCGCATAGTCAGAGAGACGAAAAACAAACCGTGAAGGGACAGCGCCATTTTGAAATGGTCGTTAGATAACAAACATTCACGAGAGATTATTCCACAGGGAGCAGTCCCTTTCCTTTCCATTAACTCTCCTGAAATTTATTTAACATATGTACAAAACTTTTGCACATATGTGGAAAAACACTTTATTTGACATATGTGTAAAAGTTTTGCACATATGTATAAAACTTTTCAACATATGTGAAATAGTTAATTTATTTTACATATGTGTAAAACTTTTCCACATATGTGTAAAACTTTTCCACATATGTGCAAAACTTTTCAACATATGTGTAAAACTTTTGCACATATGTCTAAAAACTGTTTTTTACACATATGTGGAATTATTTTGTACATATGTGCAAAAGTTTTAAACATATGTGGAATAACCGATTAAATACTGAAACGGCTTGCCATATGAACTATTTTCTTCTGTATATGTTAAGTGTTCTAATAAAGTTGTTATCAACCAGCAAGTTATGATATCCTTTCAGGAAAACACTCTAAGTCAACCTCTGAATAGTATCCATTTTGTATTCATGCTCTAAAGCAGGAAATCTCTGTGAAAATGACATATGAACATATACAAGAATAGCACAAAATATTTCACTTTACTAATATAGACTAGGTGAAACAAAATCTAGCCAAAATGGTTGACCTAACTGTCTGCAGTAGCTGAATAACCTGAGGACTTTTTTCTTCAGCTCTTCCTCTCAAAGCCAAAAGCAATTAAATAAACAACCAGTCACCCTGGCAACAGTACCAAATGTGCTGGAGTTTTTCCTGACTACAATACAGGACCATTAGTCCCTACGGGACTTAACTCGCCCCGTAAAAATGCAATAAGATTTTTTTCTATGTTACCATGTGTATACCAACATAAGATTCACAGTCCAGAAATTTCATATCAGTCAAACATATAGGCGAAACGGCAGATGTGCATGTTAAGTCTCGACTTGTAATTTCATGCAAGAACAATGGCAAAACATCGCCAATCATTTATTGGTGAGCCGCACAAGGGAGGGAGCAGGGAAACACGAACTGGAAATACTTGGCCTGCTCATGCATGCAGAAAACGTTTCGATCAAAATAGTTTCTTCTCGGGTAGCCCGCCTTAGTCTTTGAAAATTTTCCCTGCCTGTCTGGCATATTGCTTGTGACAGATATATTGATAAATGGAAGAAAATAAAACAAAAATATATATATTTCTTATTCTAATTTCAATTTCTGGCATTAATTCTTATTTCGGTTTATATGAATACATTTTAACAATGTGTTTTTTTCTTCGTTGACGTCTGCTGACAGTGTCGAGAAGCTTTGTTTATCTATTAATTGTTCTATTCAATTCAAACTGTATAAAGAAATATCATATTTGTATTAGGCATGGTATGTGAAATAGTTTGGTAAACAAATATATATATATGGGATAACGATTATCACAATTATCCAGTGTTTCATCCCTCTATCAAAAGCGGCCTGTATTAAAGAAGGAATTAATATCATACCTGACTTTGGCTTGGTATCTCGGTCGAAGAGTTGGCGAACAAGGAATCGGTTGCATGAGCTGAAATTAATGGAGAATAAACTTAAAGCAGACGCTGATGTATGTTTGTTTCTTACCCTGATCAGGAATGACACACATTTGCTTTGTCTGTACATATGTCCCGAGGGAGTGCCAAAGTCTGGCCTATATCTAACCACTGGAAAGTTAACGGTTATTCCCCTTATTACTTGGCATATTTCAAATGGTGCTAGTGCAAATGTACGAAAACACTAGTATCGATTTCTTGCCAACAAACTGGTCATACTTTGTCTATGTGTGATTAACTAGATATGATTTATATGTCCTCAAATACCAAGTCAACGAAAAGCATGCCCTACACTGTAAACATAAAGTAGTTTGAATTACCACTTTTGAGAGTTTGATCGTCTTTTCCGTAGTTTGAACCACAAAAATCGGCAATTCAAAGACAGCTTTTTTGAAGTAGTGGTCCTGGTGTGCTACTGTACACAAGCTACTGATAACGGATCATTCAGTTGTTTGAACTGCCACGAATGGTATTTTTCATTCAAGGATATTTCTACCGCATATGGATGTTGGGATACTGAAATAGTTGGTTGTGCTACCAAATTTGTTTTTGAACTTCCATTAGAAGGTGCCGAGGACCTGGATTGGTGATTTAAAAGGAAAACAAATAGTTTTCCTTGGATGTGTACGAATGGCGACGGATTCGCAGTTCCCACGGAATAGATTGAGTAAACACATGGACGGGGAGGGATGTGGTGTTCCTACAGAATATATTGGGTAAACACATGGACAGGGACGGATGTGGTGTTCCTACAGAATAGATTGAGTAAACACATGGACAGGGAGGGATGTGGTGTTCCTACAGGATAGATTGAGTAAACACATGGACAGGGAGGGATGTGGTGTTCCTATTGAATAGATTGGATAAACACATGGACAGGGAGGGATGTGGTGTTCCTACAGAATAGATTGGTTAAACACATGCACAGGGAGGGATGTGGTGTTCCTATAGAATAGATTGGGTAAACACATGGACAGGGAGGAATGTGGTGTTCCTACAGGACAGATTAAGTAAACACATGGACAGGGACGGATGTGGTGTTCCTATAGAATAGATTGGGTAAAGACACGGACAGGGAGGGGTGTTTTGTTCCTACAGAATAGATTGGGTAAACACATGGACAGGGAAGGATGTGGTGTTCCTACATAATAGATCGAGTAAACACATGGACAGGGAGAGACGTGGTGTTAAAATAGAATACATTGGATAAACACATGGACAGGGAGAGATGTGGTGTTCTTATAGGATAGATTGGGTAAACACATGGACAGGGAGGGATGTGGTGTTCCTACAGAATAGATTGGGCAAGCACATGGACAGGGAGAGATGTGGTGTTCCTACAGAATAGATTGGATAAACACATTAACAGGGAGGGATGTGATGTTCCTACAGCATAGATTGGGTGAACGCATGGACAGGGAGGGATGTGGTGTTCCTAAAGGATAGGTTGGGTAAACACATGGACAGGGAGGGATGTGGTGTTCCTACAGAATAGATTGGGTGAACACATGGACAGGGAGGGATGTGGTGTTCCTACAGGATAGGTTGGGTAAACACATGGGCAGGGAGGGATGTGGTGTTCCTACAGAATAGATTGGGTAAACACATGGACAGGGAGGGATGTGGTGTTCCGACAGAATAGATTAGATAAATACATGGACAGGGTGGGATGTGGTGTTTCTGCAGACTAGATTGGGTAAACACATAGACAGGGAGGGATGTGGTGTTCCAACAGAATAGATTCGGTAAACATATGGACAGAGAGGGATGTGATGTTCCTACAGAATAGATTGGGCAAGCACATGGACAGGGAGAGATGTGGTGTTCCTACAGAATAGATTGGATAAACACATGAACAGGGAGGGATGTGATGATCCTACATCACAGATTGAGTAAACACATGGACAGGGAGGGATGTGGAGTTTCTGCAGACTAGATTGGGTAAACACATGGACAGGGAGGGATGTGGTGTTCCTGTAGAATAGATTGGGTAAACACATGGACAGGGAGGGGTGTTTTGTTCCTACAGAATAGATTGGGTAAACACATGGACAGGGAAGGATGTGGTGTTCCAACATAATAGATCGAGTAAACACATGGACAGGGAGGGATGTGGTGTTAAAATAGAATACATTGGATAAACACATTGACAGGGAGGGATGTGGTGTTCTTACAGAATAGATTCGGTAAACACATGGTCCGGGAGGGATGTGGTGTACTTACAGTATAGATTGGTTAAACACATGGACAGGGAGGGATGTGGTGTTTCTGCAGACTAGATTGGGTAAACACATGGACAGGGAGGGATGTGGTGTTCCTACAGAATAGATTGGGCAAGCACATGGACAGGGAGAGATGTGGTGTTCCTACAGAATAGATTGGATAAACACATGAACAGGGAGGGATGTGATGTTCCTACAGCATAGATTGGGTAAACGCATGGACAGCGAGGGATGTGGTGTTCATAGAGGATAGATTGGGTAAACACATGGACAGGGAGGGATGTGGTGTTCCTACAGAATAGATTGGGTAAACGCATGGACAGGGAGGGATGTGGTGTTCCTACAGAATAGATTAGGTAAATACATGGACAGGGTGGGATGTGGTGTTTCTGCAGACTAGATTGGGTAAACACATGGACAGGTAGGGATGTGGTGTTTCAACAGAATAGTTTCGGTAAACATATGGACAAGGAGAGATGTGGTGTTCCTACAGAATAGATTGGGCAAGCACATGGACAGGGAGAGATGTGGTGTTCCTACAGAATAGATTGGGTAAACGCATGGACAGGGAGGGATGTGGTGTTCCTACAGGATAGATTGGGTAAACACATGGACAGGGAGGGATGTGGTGTTCCTACAGAATAGATTGGGTAAACACATGGACAGGGAGAGATGTGGTGTTCCTACAGAACAGATTAGATAAACACATGAACAGGGAGGGATGTGATGTTCCTACAGCATAGATTGTGTAAACGCATGGACAGGGAGGGATGTGATGTTCCTAAATCATAGATTGGGTAAACGCATGGACAGGGAGGGATGTGGTGTTCCTACAGGATAGATTGGGTAAACACATGGACAGGGAGGGATGTGGTGTTCCTACAGAATAGATTGGGTGAACACATGGACAGGGAGGGATGTGGTGTTCCGACAGAATAGATTAGGTAAATACATGGACAGGGTGGGATGTGGTGTTTCTGCAGACTAGATTGGGTAAACACATGGACAGGTAGGGATGTGGTGTTCCAACGGAATAGATTCGGTAAACATATGGACAGGGAGGGATGTGGTGTTCCTACAGAATAGATTGGGCAAGCACATGGACAGGGAGAGATGTGGTGTTCCTACAGATTAGATTGGATAAACACATGAACAGGGAGGGAAGTGATGTTCCTACAGCATAGATTGGTTAAACACATGGTCCGGTAGGGATGTGGTGTACTTACAGTATAGATTGGTTAAACACATGGACAGGGAGGGATGTGGTGTTTCTGCAGACTAGATGGGTAAACACATGGACAGGGAGG